>PVJX010042338.1:0-14192 GCA_004027295.1 Dolichotis patagonum
TGTTTATTTATTCAACTACATTTTATGCAGTTCTATTTTGTGCTTACATGGTTTCAGGAACTGGATGCATGTGGAGGACAAGGCATAGGCTTGCTTTCTAATGAGGGAAAATATATCATTACATAATTTTATAATATCCAGTATTGACCAGTGACTCAGACAAATTTAGCAAGGTAAGGGGTGATTTCAATATGGGAATCAGGAAGTCTTCTCTGAAGATAGGAAGATAGTCTCTTCTCTGAAGATAAAGTGTAGGAGGGAACCAAGGATGTCTGAAGAGGAGGAGACAGGTGAGAAAAAGCATCAGGAGTGAAGGCTGATAGAGCATTCTTGGTGCAGTTGAGGAGCAGGGAGAGGGGAATGTGGTTAGAGGGATGAATGTGTGGGATATTCAGGAAAGGTTGGAACAGTGGTCAGCGGCCAAACCACATAGGGAATGGTGGGCTGGGATGTAATTTTTTGTGTAAGTGAAATCTTTTAAAGAGTTTTGAACAAGGGAGTGAAATAAGAGTACTTACTATCTTAACAGTGTGTTGGCTGTTATGTGTAGAATGCAAAAGGGAATGAGTGGAAGTAGAGATGCATTGGGATTTATGTTTGTGAATTGACATCAGATCAGAAGAGAGGCACAGGAATAAAATTTATGTAAATATAGCCCTGCTTTGGTTTTCTATTTTGAGTGCCTTTCAGCTGCTCTGAAGTAAACTTTACATATATTTCCACTGATTCTTTATTTCTAACCGGTTAGTATTATTTTAAATATCAAATTTATCAATTTTTAGGGAGGACAGATTTGATACCAAACCCCATTATTTATCTTTTGAATGCAGTTTTAAATGTATATATATTTTGGACATAAACTGATGTAAGAGTATATTTAATTTATAATCTTTTGCCTCTTTTAATGTGTATAATGTACTTCTGAGCATGTTAAAATGTGGTGTGAGGTGTGTGTGTGTGTGTGTGTATGTGTTTCTGTGTCTCTGTGTTTGTATTTTAACCATTTTTATTGACAAAGGAGAGAACAATATATGCAATTGTTAAATATACAAATGTTTATCTATTTACTTAGGGTCTTCTCAGGAGAGAAGAATGGCCAGACTAGACTCAGGTGTCTTAAATCATCATCATTCACCTTCACTTTCGGGACATTTTCTCTTCTATGTTTTCTACTTGCAATCAACACTCTTCCTAGAAACCTATATTTAAGCAAGAACATCTGGTCTCTAACATAACATTTGGTAATTAAAGCAACCTGTATTTGAGTCTCCGTCACTGTGACGACAACTATGTTCAAAGGAATTCTGGGAAGAGGAGTAGTTTCTTCACCTTCTGAACTCGAGCATGCGACAGTCATTGGGAGACTTCTCATTCTGGCTAAGAAGGCTTGGCCTACGTAGTTTTCTACATTGGACATTTGGCAGGTTAGCTCACTAGTGACCAAATGGTCTTTTTAACAAGCTCTGTTGGTCACTGGGCCATATTTTTTCATCTGCTTTGATTTTTTAGATGATTATATGTGAGTGGTATCTCTTGGGAGATGGGGGAAGAAAAAGAGGTTTATTTTTCTTTTTTACCTTTGGAATGGTTGTTCATTCAGTTTTTAACAAATTGCCAGAAGACTCCATTGTTTACAAATTTTTCCATTGTGTTCTGTTTATTTGCCAAGAAAAATCTTGCACCATACCAACTTGTGTTTGTAAAACAAATGGCTCCTTTCACAATACAGCTCCGTGCATGTGTATATTTACATGAGATTTCCAGCACTGCTTTGGGAGGAAAAAACCAGCTACATTTGCACATGTTTTGTTTTCTTTTGTGTGTAAGCTTTGACCTCTCAAAGTAGCTCCCAGTGAACCCACAGGTCATGAATTAGTTGGAGGCATTTTGCTAAGCCTTCAGTTGGACAGAGTTTTGCTGGATTCCTTCTGATAAATAGTGTTTTTAGGGAGTTTGAGCTAGTTTGAGTATCTGAGTGAATTATGAGTGAAGAAATGACCCAGGACTATGCTCTGTGGGTCTCACCTTTCTAGGACAATCATAAGCTTACTGTCACTTGTTGGCCATTATTTCTTTTTTGGAGATAACAAATAACAGCTTGGGACAGATTCACGTTATTGTTCTAACCTGTTTAACTTGTCTTAATTGGAGTCAGACCTTGTACTGTCTATGTGTCTGTGTATGCTCAATTAACTATATTCTCTAATAGTTTCATAGCTGATCAAAAAATAGTGTCAGCAAATTTTTTTATAAGTTTCATAATTTAAAATTTATATGATGCATTTCTCCAAAAGGTTGAAAGACATTTTTAGGAGCATCACAATTAACTTTTTCCATCCCACCACTTGCTAAATGGATGGTCTTGAACAAATGACTCCATTGACTTTTGGTTTTCTTCTCTGTAAAAAGAAGACAATAGCTTCAATCTCTTAAGCCTGTTTTGGAGACCAAATAAAACTACATAATAAACCATCCAGGACAGTACCAGATATATGATGAACCTGTGAATAGAAATTGTTGCCATTATTATTGGTATTATTCTAAGCTTTGACTAGGATGATACTGGTTATTTCTATGGATGGACAGAACAGATGAATGATTCTGGGTAAGACTGAAAGTGCACACAAGTAATTTGTTATTGTGGATTTTGATACCCCAAAGAGGCCTCTGGAAATGAAATGGAAAGAGTTTGGAAGTATGCTTTATCATTCTTACCCACTCCCCACCCCAGTGAGCATGGTTTCATTCATAGTAGGAAGAATCTATTTTGGTTAGACACAGTCTAAATTGGATTGTAACCAATTGTGAGAAAGTTTTGGAAAGATCTATGCGTCTTTCTCTCTGTTGTCATTGAAGAATACAACAGCATAAAAACAAAACTCATAGACCAACTACCACAATGAATGTAATCATTATGTACTGCAAATATGAACTAAAAAATACCTCAAGGGGCATTTTAAGTCAGTTGAACTTTTTGTTTCTGTTCAGTTTTCTACATGTTCTTTTCAGCAACAGAGTTGCAGTGCTGGGGAAGTTCTTCATGCTTTCATTCAGGAATAAAATGAAAGTCAGTGCAGTGGTTTAGATATGAGTTATGTGTGTCTACCTAAGTTCATGTGTTAGAATCTTGGTCCCAGTTTAGTGATGTTGGTAGACAATAGAATCATTAAAAAAATGGAGCTTAGTGTCCGATAATTAGGTCATTTGGGATGCTACCCTTGGATGTATTAACGGGATTTCAGTTGGTTTCCCTGAGAATGAATTATTTCAAATGAGTAAGTTATTTTATCTTATCTGTTATTGTCACATATGCACCCACCATGATGCCATCTGTGATGCTGTGATGCAGTGAAGGTGGCTCTTATTAGAGGCTGAACTGAAGGGGCTACCAATTCTTGGACTTTCAGATGTCAAAATAGTGCACTAAATAAAATCTATATTCTTTATAAAGCAACCAGCCTCCAGTATTTTGTTATAGCAATGGGAAATGAACATAGTGGGGGCTGGTGATTTTGAAAAATCCTTCTGCTATGTCAGTACATATCATGCACAGGATTATTGGATAGAATAGTTCTGTGAATAGTGATTCAATTTTCTAGGTGCAAGAAGTAACTTCCCATTAGGAGGTAAAAAATTGCCTAAAACTCTGGTTTTATCAACAGCTGCTGAAGTAAAAAACTGCTTTCTAGTCAACAATCAGATTTCTTGATTCTGATTACAAGTGTTATTTTGTAGTGCCACTGCTAATCTGTTTTATTGGCATGAAACACTAGAACGTCAGCTTTTAAGATGCAGATCTTGAATACTTCTGTATGTGGGAATTTTTCATGGCATGATCTCTAACATAAATATAAATTTTCAATAAAGAGATGCTTTCATGTTGGATTTAATATTTAGGTACATTGGGCTAAACTATAAGAGTATGCTTATGCATGTTTGCCTCCAATATAAAGTAAATCCATATGTTAGTGATGACGTGGCTATTCTACAAAGAATAGTCATTTCAAAACACCTATCACAGCTCTCCAGTACTGTGTCTTCATTCTACTATCATTGGTTTTGTACTGTACAATTATTAACTTATAGTTAATAAGTAATCGTCATAATAAGCTGTGATATAACTTTAATGAGACAAAGGACTCAACATGAATTTTATTTACTAAATTCTGTCTTCCTCTTTTTTTCTTTCATTTTAGTTTGTTTGATTTTTTTTTCCTTAAGTGTTTTAAAGTTATTGTATCTTGCTGAATTACAAGCTTCTTTTGAAGCTGCTTTAAATCCTTTTGGAATAAGTCATACTATCAACAAACAAATAAAAATAAATATGCATTTGTAATAATTAGACCACCCAGTTGAAATATGCTGGTAGTTTTTCTCCTTGAAAGGGTAATGACATTGTTATTTCATCATTCCTCTTCACTGTCTTTGAAACCATTATCCTGTGGCTTTGAAAATTCTCATGGAAGAACAAATAGTCCATTTGCTTCTAGAATTGCCAGCAAGTTAGAGGAAATTGTATTAGAGGTAGCTTGTAGTTTAAGGAGCAAAATATAACTTCTTTTTTCCTGGCTTTCCTGATCAGGAAGGCTAAGGCATAGGTCATAGCTTACATAGTATTTCATCAGCCAGGGAATTGGCTGTTGAGCAAGTTCTCCACCCTTTCGTAACTGGTACTGTAGATCACCAATTTGAACAGGGAGCAGGCCATTGCCCAAAAACAGAATGGGTCACAAAACGATGAAAGCAATACACAAACTTGGCAGATTCTAGCAGATGGCAGAAACTATAATGTGATCCCCTTTTCCTATTTTAACATTCACTTAGATTCAATAAGAGAAAAGGAAAAATGACTTAAGTAGCAGACAGTGGGGCTATACAGTGAAAATGGAAATTGCAGAAACATTTCTCTTAGTTCATTTGCCAAACACCTGTAGAGCTGCGTTTCAGTTATATGTCTGGGCCAGGTAAAAGCTGGCGTTTCTAGCACTGGACTTTTGGACAGGACATCAGGGAGTAAGGGAGATTCACAGGAGGCTAATGTTCATTTCCTATGAAAGGAACTCAGGATGTCAGAGTAAATTGAAAAAGATAGAACCTGAGCAGGCATCTGGGATTTTGGCTCACACACTAGGAGAATGTTGTGTCTAGTGATTGCCCACAATTAACAAAAAGCAGAGTGAAGAGGGCCCCATAGGACAACAATTTGATTGCAATAAATTTTACTGTTGAATCAACATTAGGAGATGGGTTTTCTTTAAAAACGTTCTCAATAAAAAGTCAAGTCTTCACTGGGAATTATTATTCTACAGACATCTGCATTTGAAAAATACTTAAAATTCTTGTCATATCAATGGATTTAAATGTTATTCACCAGTAATTCTTAGGGTCTTTGAAGCTTTCAGCCAAAGTTTTGGCCTATGACTCAATGTTACCTTATGTTGTTGACTATCTGTTGCCATCTTTCATGTCAGGAAGCACCTCATCTACTGAAACTATTTGTGAAGATATACTACGCATTCCTCTCCAAAGAGAAAGTATTTTAATGTGTTTTGTTCAATCAAACTTGTTTATTATATTCATTTTAGCATTTTCATTTGAATCATCATAAGAGAGGGAATAACATATCTAGTACTAATATTGAAATGAAATATCAAGATACAAATTTACTTTGAATTTTCTTAAATTATTTAAATTTTCTTATATTTCTCTCCAAAGGAAATATATCCTTTCCTTAGGCATAATGATAACTGCCATAACAAATTTTGAAATTCAACTGTAAGTATTACCCTTAGAAATTCTCAAGTTATAAGAAAATGTTTTATTCTTTCTGGATTTGGGAGACTTTTTTTGTGTATGTTTTTCACAACCCTTTAATGGATGATTCTTAGCAATCTCAGCCAATTGTTCTCTAATTTCTGAGAAAGGGCACACATTTATTTGGCCATTACTTGAGGCTACAAATATTTTTTGTTTCAGAGTGCTTCCTAGAGACAGTGTAAACTATAAATGTTTTAAATACTCATAAAGCCAGATTTCAGGGGAACCAAACAATTAAGAGATTTTTCTTATATGTGAGAATGGTGATTAATAATATATATTAGTTTCTGGTCATGTGTTATATTAACTCACCTATGTGTGAAATTAGCACAGCAATTTAACAATCAGATGGTTTCATTCTACATGGGGAAATTTAGTTCTGAGTCTCATTTCCTTGATTAATGTTATTTTCTGTTGTCATGAGTATCTATTCTTTATGTGGTTGACTTTATGAGGATGGAGAAAACATCTTACAAATTCATGTATTTTATAGAAAATATTGTTACCTGTTAGCATAACTCATAGGTTTACTAGCACTTCTCTCCAAAATTGCAAAAACAATGATGCATGAAAAGGAGACTTAAAAAGCCATAATACCTTCTTTCCTATTTTGCCTTTGTCCCGTTTATCCCATAGCATTTATTTTTGTCTGTTTAGATTTTTTAACTGTGAAAACACAGAAATTTCTGAGTTCTGTAGGAGAGATGGGAATATTTAAATAAAACTGCCATAATATTGGGGTATGATATTTTTACCACTCCATGAATATTGCTTTTGCTGTATATCTAAACAATGTATTAAGGATGAGTGAACTGACCCATACAGTGTCAGGTTAACACAAACCAGAGGCAGACAGAATGAGGGGCCTGAGCACTACATCTTCTGCTAGAATATTGTACCATTTGCAAAAACACTGCATATTTCACTATCCTCACAGAAAATCACCAATGATGAACTTGAGAAAGAAATGATTTAGAGATGTTGTATAGAGGTATTATTAAAACTTAACGTAGAAACCTAAGTCTTATACATTGAGGAATTTTAACTTTGATTGGCATGAAGAAAATTGTAGAAGGATGTGGTGAGATTTATAAAGCCATTTTATAGCATCTGTGAGAGTGAAATATTTGACAATTATGTAATGCCAATTCCTTACAAGGATTAACATTTTTCTTATAAAAACTATACCTTATAATGCATTAACAATGGAAACTCTACTCTAACAAGTGTATTTATAACTTGTGGCTATTGGATTCTCCTTGAATGACTGAAAAACTTCAGTTTTACACCATGATAGAACTGTTTGTCAAAAATGCAGTTTTGAGTCATTTGTGTCCTTTATCTCTTTAACTCTTGTTTTAAATGACCAGCCAGATGATATTTTTTTTTGATGTGGAAACTGTTTGTAGTCCTCTCATCAAATCTGCAGTGAGTTGAAGGATTAGTTGATGAGTTTTATTATGTCGTCTTGCTGGTATCTGGAGTTAGTGGTCAAAACGTTTTAGGTCAGTGGAGAGCAGGGTCAGAAGAAGACATGGTTATTGTTAGCACAACTAATGAAAGTTTTAAGGGTAAATGAGATGTTAGAGTCTCAGAGGATTGGCTAAACTTTGGGTTTAGGGTTTTAGAAGGTAGTTGGGTGGGTAGACATTCAGAGATTCAAAGTGCACATAGGTTACAGATAAATCCATGGCTAGAGGATACAGAGCTCACTGTCTGAGATAGCTTAGTGGACTGCAGAAAGTAGATATATATATTTAGGGGATCCCAGATAGGGCTTACTATAGTATAAGACATAGGGAGAAATAATTTAATTAGGTACATTATTTAGTTATAAGGAAAAATACAGAAGCCAGAACATGAAGGACATTTTCTGAAACCCTGAACAGTTTGGTGGGTTCGTACAGTAGCACATTAATATCAGCACAGGATATTAAGTTGTCTAAAGATAGTTTTTTCTGTTGTACACCTAACAAAATTTTCTGTTGGTCTTTTATTTATTTTTTTGGGCAGTTAAGTAATTAAGATTTAATTATTAGATTTTTATTTTATTTTAAAGAGGATAAACCAGAATAAAACCACTCAAAACAAACAAGTGTAAGAGATACAGGACTTCAAAACATTGTAAAATCAATAGTAGTTACCATAAGGCCTTTTGATGTCTTCAAAATAGGTGCAGATAACTTCAGACATGGTATCAAACAGAACAGAATAGAATAGAAACAATAAAAACAGAACAATGAATAAAATAAAGGATTTCCAAACAAGTCAATAGTTAATCCAAAATTGCTACCATAATATATCTTGCTAGCTTTGAAATAGCTGCTCCTGCCATTGAATTTGACATAATCAAACAGAACAAAGAATAAAACCCAATGCAACAAAACAATGGAAATGATACAGGACTTCCAAAACAAGACCATAGGAACTCAACAATGGCTGCAACCCTCAGAAGGAGATCCCCCCTAGATGTCACACTGTGTACCGCTATCCTCTGAACCTATGATCAGACCACTGGCCCTAGACCTGCAATGTTAGTGAAACACCAAAGTACCACAGGCATCCAATTGCATTTCACTTCATAGCTATCATCACAGCCTGTGTTTCTTGGATCTTTTTTTTTTTTTTTTTTGGTACCGGGGATCAAACTCACAACCTTGTGCTTACCAGGCATTCCTCCTCTCCCCCTTGCTATCTTTGAAATAGCTGCTCCTTCCATAAGATTTAACATAATCAAGCAAAAGAATAAAACCCAGCCCAATAGAACAATGGAAATGATATAGGACTTCCAAAACAAGACCATAGGGAATCAACAATGGCTACAGTCCTCAGAAGGAGATCCCCTCTAGATGTCCCTCCTCTTCTCTAGTATCTCTTCTACTCTGACATCATTTAAAAATATTCCACATGTAAAGGGAAATACGTGATTCTTATCTCTCTGGGTCTGGCTTATTTGGCTTAACTTGATGATCTTCGGTTCCATCCATTTCCTGCAAGTAACATAATTTTGTTCTTCTTTAGGCCTGAATAGTACTCCATTATATCTATTTATCTATATCATATTTTCTTTATTCATTCATCTGTTTATGAGCATCTTGAAAAGTATTATTTTACTTACTGTTATATCTGAAAAATTTGGCTTTACTGTCTTAATTGTTGCCACAATGAAAGGCTTATGTGTATGTCTATCTAAATGGGCCTCCAAAATAGTGTATATTAATGTAGCACAAGGAATTGGAATGATTATCCTACTTGTTCTCAAGGTGGGTGGCCCTGTATAACCTTTCTCAAAAAAGTACCAGGAGGGAATTTGGATCAAGTCAAAGGATAATAAAGCAGGAAGAGGAAAGGCAGTTTTATAAAATATGCAAAATCAACCTTACATGTCTGGGAAATTCTTGGTTACCAGAGACCTATTGTTTCCTGGCTGATAGATCAAATTTTAGCAATAAATCATTAAATGAACACGTATATTGCCTCACTTGTTTTTCTAGTTGGTGCCACTGTCTGAAAGGTACAGTATAGGAAAAGACGAGAGTTCATTCTGTTGGAATCCCCTCTGTGTTGGCTGAGATTGGAAAATTCAAGCAAGTCTAGTAGGTTGGGTTTTCCCCAAATGTGGATTAGATGAGCCAAACTACCATATCCTGACATTTTTTCTGGGTGTTTATTCTGACATTTGGAAGATGGATGGACTTTCAAAATTTCAATGTTTCCATGTTACACTTGGCTTGCTTTACTGTAGCACTATAGTCTGTATTAATGTGAGTGACACATCCAGATGTGATCTTTAAAAGATTCTAGGATCCAGTTTCAATTTTTTTGTTTTAAATTTATAATTATGTGTTTGGTGGTTTGCTGCATTCACTATTGAGATTTCAGTGATCTATGACATTTGATTTGGGACTTACGCTTTCTTGAAAATTTTCTTAATCACCTTTGTCTTTCAATCAAAATAGTGATAACAGATTGGGACATCACCAGCTGAGCCCCATGCACTGCGTTAGAGAACCCTGTTCCCCAACAAGAAAGCTCATTGCATTAGCTCTCTAAAGAGTGTTTTTGAAACTAGCAGGAAACACTCTTTTCCTCTAGCATCGATAAAATAGAACCTTTACAATACATATGGAAACTGAGAGTCCTGTGGAGTTTCATCTTGGTAAGCCACATCTCTCAGGTAATTGAAAGGAGCCAAGGGATTTTCTTGTCCTAAAACCCCTGATGATGCTGTCTGGCTAATCTGCAATAGTCTCCCTTCAGCTTTTCAGGAGAATTAACTCCCAAGTCACTTAGGTAGCACTTCACTTTTCATACCTTTTGTGTGAGTGGTCATTACTTCCACTCTTAGCTCTATTACTCCTTACTTCCTCCCAAGTTGGACAGAAAATAAAATAAAGTTCTTTTGTTCCCCAAGAAAAAGAAAAGTTCTTTCTCTCTTTATTCTTTAGTTACATTACTAGTTACCTTTATGTTCCTAGCACAATTTCTGGAATCATGGATTAATGGGCAATTCTTTAACAGTTAATGAAGCAGATTTCAGTCTCCATTTGGTTATTATTTACTTGAATAGCAATTATTACCCTTGATTGGCAGCATTGAAAAGAGATTGTGTAGGAGTGAATACAAAAGACCTAACATATTCTGTAATCTACCATTTTCTTCTCAGAGATGTGTTCATTATTCTTAAAAAAACAACCACAAAACTTCATGTCAGGATCTATAAAACTGAATTGGTAAACTTTCATTGTTAACTTTAGTGTTATACCTACTGTTTATGGAATCATTTTTTTCATTTCAAGAACTAAGACTTTTCCAGATATTTTTTCTAGCCCTTTCAAGAATTATATAAGATAATATTATGCATGATTCACGGCTGGGAAAATTGAAGTTTGGAAGTGAACCACTAGTAACTCTTGGAGCTAGTGTTCAAATCAAAATGCCACACTGTTTGTGAAACATTTGTTTTCAGAAAGTGATACAGAAACTTGAGCTTATATTGCACATTAGCTGTTTGAAGGAATTTACTAATTGATAACTCTGCTACAAACAAGATGTTCCAGACTTATATTGCGTTTTCTCTGAAGGTCCCAAAATTAGTCATTTCTCCAAGGATCTCCATTTCCTGCCACATGGAGAATGGTACTAGGAAAACAAGATCAGGGCCCTAACTGTGCTAATTGCACTAGTGTTACTTTCTTTCAAGTCAGTTTCCTTTATAGCCAAATCAACAAGACATATTTTTGAACTTTTGAATTTTTATTAGTCTAATGAAAAAGTTTATTTCAGTGTAGTGTTGCTTCATACTTCTCTTGTTATGAGTAAATACAAACACTTTTTTGTATGATAAAGGAGTTCAACTTTTTTTACTGAAATTTCTATATAAGAGTATTAATCATTTTCTTGTCACTGGACCAAAAATACTTGATACCTGCAACTTAAAGAAAGAGAAGTTTATTTTGGCTCATAATTTTAGTAGTTTAGTCCATTGGTGGTTGGCTATAAGGCAGACAGGGCCATGGCAAAAGAAAGATTTTCCACCCATGGCAGCCAGGAAGCATAGAAGGGAGGTGCTGAAGGCAAGAATATAGCCCCCCAGCCCATGCCATTTGCCTCTTTGGAACATGTTCTACTTCTGTACAAATGAGACTCTCATTTGGGGGGAAGTTTTAGACCCAAACCCAAACTATAATTCTTTTGTTCATTATTATATTGGGTTCTTTTCTTAATCAATTTTTTAAAATATTAGAAACAAGTAGCCCGTTATCTCTAGTCTATCTTTTAATTTATAATTTGTTTTTCTCTTTGATTGTGATATGCAGTTTCTCATCTACCAGAATTTCCTTTATTCCATATGGACTTTGAATCATCCTTAGCTTTTATTTTTCACCCAGGTCATAAAGAAACTTACTTTTATATTCTTTAAGTACTTATATTTTTTACCCTGTATTACAGATCCATTCACAGTCTATGCTTATAAATGTTGTTAGGAATGGATCTAAATTGATTTTATTCAAAATGATTATCCAGTTGCTATAATATCATTTATTAAAGTGTCTTCTTTGTTCCAGTCACCTTTACCATAAACCATTTCCATAAGTACTTAGGCCTGGTTTTGGATTTTCCCCTCTTTTCTACCAGTATATCTGTCTTTGCATGTGCTGGTACCATGTGGTCTTTCTTACAAGTAGATCATATTCCGATCTCACCTTTTACAAATGAGGAAAAAGACATCAAAGGTCAAGTGTCTCTTCCTGAAGCAGAAAGTGGCAAAACCAGGCTTGGAAACTGGTTTTCCTGATTTATGATATCATACTTTTCCTCCGACACTCTACTGTTCTCATCTCTCTCTTCTGCTGTCTTTGGAAAGATTGGAAAATCTAGTTATGGGATAGAGTTTGCTTTTTCAAGAGAGAAAAGAGTCACTGGATTACACTCTTTGTGGAAAAGATTTGTAGAGACGTTCATGAGGCAAATTCTTTTCAAAGGGCATGTAGAAAACACTGTGCCACATGGACTGTTCATGAGAAAATTTTATCTCAAAGACATAGGGTAAGTAGTAGGGAAGTCAAATATAAAGAAGCTGAGAAATAGAGGGGTTAAGTGATATCTCCAAGGTCACACAGTGTGGTAGTGACAGAGTGTAGTTTTAACACAGATGCCCTCTCAGCCCTCCAAGCCTGTGGTGATGATTTATTGGTGATGATTTTTTTGAACAACTACTTCTTTTAAGCTGCTGGACATTTGTGTGTACATTAAAATCTGACCTGTTATATCATGTCTGGCATAAGAAGTTATTGGTAGCCTGCCTATCCTCCACTTAAGTTCCTGCTGAAGTTTTTACCTAAAGAATGAAAAAAAATTGTTTGATGGGTTTGGAGAGACAATTCTTCTTATAAATAGTGCTAAAAATCCTTTTTTTTATATGGACCTGTTCAGCTAAAATCTAAACAACAAAGACATTTGATTTACTGCAGGCATTAGATTGGAGTGTTAAGTGGTTGTTTTAATTTCAGAGTTTTTATAAAAGAGCTGCTCTCACCCTATAGTTGATTACAATTTAAAAACAGAGACATATGATTTATTATAAACAGTGTTTTTGAGCACTAAACTTCTTTTTGAAGAACTAAAAATATGTATTTCAAAAAATTTCATCTCCAAGAGATGTAGAGGCCTGACTTCTTGTTTCTTCTTCCTTTGGAAAAGGTGCATGATTGTTGAGTTTTAAATGGTCTGAGTCTGTCTTCCTCCGTGGCATCAAAGAGTAAAAAAAAGGAAGCAGGAACCTTGGGGGTTCTGTGCTTGCCTGAACTGAAGACAGAGTTCCAGGCAGCTGGCCAGGTAACCTGCTGTTTGGGCTTGGTTTGACAGCCCTACTCTTTAGTAGCTTTGTCTCCTCTAACTCTGTATCCAAACATAGAAGCATAAGTGCAGCAGAGGCACACTTACATTATTGGAAGCTCCTACCCTCTACTTCTCGCCTTATGTGGCATCTGAGAATGCCAATGCCAATGTCTTGTTAAAAAAGTAAGGAAAAAGTTTACAAAAACACATAACACCTCATTTATATAGTTGATAGATACCAAGAGGTTAATTTTGATCAACTTAGGTCTCACTTTAACTGGATCTTAAACACCCAGCAGGAAGATAAATACTTCCAAGAGATCTATCATCAACGTGATGACTATAGTTAATAATTATGTAATATATTCTTGAGCTAAGAGTAGGTTTTAAATGTTGCTACACAAAAAGTGATAATTATGTGAAGTAATACATGTGTTAATTAGCTTAATTAAGCCATTTAAAAAGGTATGCATATTTCTAATAATGTCATCATGATTGTTATGCTAAAATGTTTCTTTTGATCCCAAATTTTGCCTATAAAACCTTGTAATTGTTATCTGTCAAGAAAGACTGTGACCCATCCTGGCAGCTCACACTGAGAGAAGCTAAGAAGCTGTATACATTGTTCAAAAGTAACCCCTAAAGAGCTTTAATTGACCTTGATAGCAGGAGGTTAATTTTGATTAACATAGGTCTCACTTTAATTTGGTCCTAAACACCCAGAACAAAAGTATAACCAAAAGATGTAAAAAGATAATACCATAGTAATAAAGGCTAGATAGAGAAAGGGGCTATGATTACTGACTCCTGCTGGAAGTTTCCAGCTACACTTGTAGCTGATCATTGTTAGGGTTCAGTGAAGCTAAAAAGTTACAGTGGAAGCTATAAAATTTCAACAGAAGTCTTTAAATTCCTTAACTAAAATTCCACCAAACTCTCCATCTTTTTGCAGCAAAAACTGGAGGGACCTGTGACAAAGAAATATCAGACTTAAAGGTAACCCCAGTCAGTAGGGAGGTCGAGGAGCCAGATGG
>PVJX010042339.1:0-14201 GCA_004027295.1 Dolichotis patagonum
TTTTTTTTTTTTTTGGTACCGGGGATCGAACTCATGACCTCCCACTTGCCAGGCAGGCGCTTAAGCCACTGAGCTAAATCCCCAGCCCCTCGAATGCTATCATTAATGGTAATTAATCCTTATCACAAAAAGAGGTTTACAGTTTTTAAAAATTTTTTTCCGGTGGTGTTGGGACTGAACTCTGGGCTTCCACACTAAGCTATATCCTCAGCCCCTTTTAATTTTTATTTTGAGACCTGTAATATCAGCACGATGGAGGCTGAGGCAGGAAAATCAATGAGCTCAAGGCCAGCCTGGGCTACATAGTGAGACCCTGTCTCAAAAAAAAGAAAAAGAAAAAAAAAGCCAGAACAAAACAAAACTTTACTTGAGTTGGGCTCTAAGTTGCAATTGTCAGGCTGGGGATATAGCTCACAGCACAGTACCTCCTGGCAAGTGTGAGGTCGTGAGTCTAATCCTGGTACAGCAGCAGCAGAAGAAGAGGAAGACAAAAGCAATTGTTCTGCCTCAGCCTCCCACAACACCGGAATTACAGATGCGCAAGTCTCCCCTCCCCTCACACGGGACTGAACCCAGAGCCTCTGCACATAGCTACATCCCCAGCCTGTTTTATTTTTTATTTTGAGATAGGAGTCTGACTAAGTAATTTGCCCATGGTGAACCTGAATTTACAATCCTCCTGTCTCAGCTTCCCAGAATGCTGGGATTATATAGGCAAGAACCAAGCCCCACTCTCCCTTTTTAACTTTATATACCTTAATGTAGTAAGGATTGAGAATATGTTACTTTTACAATCAGAATGTAGAAGGAAGGAAGGAAGTAGGAGAACAACAAAAACACTCCCTGCAAACCTAAAGTCCACAGAGCCCCAAAGAGCCCCAGAACCTGCTTGGAGAGTGTAGCTGAAGTAACACAGCCAAGCAGCCCCCAGTGCACGACAAGCACCTAGCTTCGGGGCGCAGGCCAGGCATCTGCAGAGGGGTGCTTGTCTCCTGCCACCTGTCAGCCCTAGGTCCAGGGGCTGTACGCAGGAGGAGGCTGGGGCTCCTCTCGTAACAAAAGGGAACAGCGAAAGCACCATGACAGTACTGAGATAACTCTGGGAAGTGATGATGTGCTTGGGATAAAAGCAACTGGGTCATTTAAGAGAGCTCAATGTCAGGCGTCTCAGAAGAGAGAACTGTCAGATGTGGGTGGACAGGGCTGCAGTCCAGTGGTGAGGAAGCACCTGGTCAGACAAAGCAAACTGCCCCCCTCCAGTACCAGGAAGCAGGCCTCTCACACACTAGGCAGACACTTTACCAATGGGTTCATCCCCAGCCTTGCTTTTTTTGGTGGGGGGTGGTTACTGGGAATCGAATTCAAGACCTTGCGCTTGCCAGGCAGGCACTGTGCCACTGGGCTGTAGCCCCAGCTTCCCCTTCTTTTTTTAATTTTGAGAAAGGGTGCTTGGTAGGATGCATCACAGCTGAGAGCCTTATCACTCTTGGACGACACAGTCTTCTGGGTGTTGGGAGGACAACCATGCTCTGCCCCAATGAAGTCAGGGGAGCCTGTTCTCCTTACACAGTCCCTCAGTACGAAGCATGAGACTTTGTGTGTGTGTGTGGGGGGCAGAAACTGAACTCAGGACCTCAGGCTTGCCAGGCAGGCACTGCTCCACTGAGCTATAGCCCCTGCCCGAAGCATGGGACTTTCTGAGCTTAGAATTCCAGCAAACAGACCTCACCCTTGGGGCGGGGAGAGAGCCACCAAAGAGACAGAGCCACCTGTAGGGTCACCAGTGTGCCTTAGAGGGAGGGTTCCAATGTGCGCAGACCCTGACCATCGTCAGAGGGTCCCAGAGTCTGAAAGCACCTTCCGGGCATTCAGTTCTGACCTCCCGTCTGTCCCATGGGGAAAGCCGGTTGTGTGTGCAGGTGGGGTCCCGGGCCTTTCCCTGGACAGTCCACGGCATCTTCTTGGTCACTAAGCAGGGAAGAACCCACCTTCTTCACGCATTGCACACCCCAGAACAATCCTCTGCCCTTCTGAGGCTGTCTGTTGCGCACTTTCTTCTATCTCTACTGCCCCAGCCCAGGAGGCAGCACCCTGGCTGTGCGCTGCTAAGGGACCATGCCTCCCGCGGCCTCACCTGGACACCCTCGCCGGTGAGCGCTGAGCAGGACTGGATCTGCCAGACGCGGTCGCGGATAGTGTGCAGGTTCAGCCCTTCAGCGATTTCAGAGGCGGGGGCCGCCGTGAGCAGATCCTGCTTGTTAGCAAAGATAAGCACTGGCACGCAGCTGAGCTTTTCCTCCTCCAGCAGCTCAGCCAGTTCCTGCATGGGTGGGACGGAAGAGGGGCAAGTGTGAAATCTAGGGTATTCAGCGCAGTTTTAATTATAAAACCCAAACCACATGAGATGACCAAGGAACAGCTTTCAAGGGCAGTGATTCTCAGGCCTCGCCACTGGCAGGCCACCAGCAGACCCCTAGGCCAAACAGGAATGCGGACTTCAGAGAGCCCGAGCAGGGCTCAGGAACCTGTGCTTTTAACAGACTTCCCAGGTGACACTTTTGTGGGTGACTCATGGATCATACTTCGAGTAACACTGCTCTAAGGAGAATGTAAATAATGGTTAGAGATTTAAAACTTCATCTACAACTTACTATCTGCAAATACCTCTTTTTGGTGCTCAGGAGTGAATTCAGAGCCTTGTGCTTGCGAGGCAGAGCTACGCTCATGGCCCCACAAGTAACTGCACGCACGTATGTGTGCGCACATGAAAACTGAAGCTGCGGCTGGGGATTTAGCTCAGCAGCACAAGCACCTGCCTGGCAAGGGTGAAGCTGTGAATTTGATCCCCTGTACAAAAAACCAAAAACACCAAAAAACCGAAAGTTGACAATGAGAGACTCTAATTGTTTAATCAGTCTCTGTCTCAAAACATGCACGCTTCCACAAACACTAAATTTGATCAGATCCACATCCTGAAGTAACTTTACTCAGCCATCTGGCAAGATCCCTGATTTTCAGGTCCCAGACTAAAGTCTAAACTGTATGTTGGTTTCGTCTGCAGTAAGGATGAGAGAGAGTGTGAAGTCACCTAAATGCCATTTTGGCCATTTAAAATTCTTGGACTTAGAGAACAGAATGGTGCAAGAGGCAGATGACTCTCCTGGACTCTTTCCACCCCTGGATCCACATGCAGCCTGGTTCACCCGAATGGTGGCCTAGAAATCATCAAGATATGGAAGGGAGGGAGGTAGTCTCCAGGGGTCTGAAGAATTCTCAACTTAGTTTCAAAAAAAAAAAAAAAAAAAAAAATCGGGCATGCTGCCTTTGGAAGGCCACTTCTGATATGTTAGGATGCAGGCCAAAGACTGCAATGAGAGCTAAGCATGCTTCTCCTAGGCGGTCCACTCTACCAAGCAAGCATTCTCCTGCCAGTGAATCCACTCTGGGTGAAGTGGTCTGTGTCCATCTCACCTCTGTGAAAATCTGCATACATAAGCCATGTCATGTAACCATGCCGGCATACAGCCTGTGTTTGAAGCCATATTTGGGGTCAAGGTTTATCTACTGGCTTAGAAACAAAAGCAGTAAAACAAAAAAAAAAAAAGAAAAAAAAAGAAAAAAAAGCAGTTTAATTCTGGCCCGTACATTTTCCTCATCCTTTTGAATTTCTCAAAATTAGTTCTGGATCAATTAAACAGATATGGTAGGGCCTGGGATATAGCTCAGTGGCACAAGTACCTGCCAGGCAAGTGCAAGGTCATGAATTCGATCCTAGGTACAAAAAAAAAGGTAAGTACAAAGCTGCATATAGTGGCACAGGCTTGTACCTCTGCCACTCTGGGAGGCTGAGGAAGGTGCATTCCAAATTGGAGCTTAGTGTGGGCAGTTTAGTGAGATCTTGTCTCAAAAACGGGATGGAAAGCCGGGCATGGTGGCCCATGCCTGTAATCCCAGCACTTGGGAGGCGGAGGCAGGTTGCAGAGCAGCCTGGGTTACAAAGTGAGCTTAAGGCCACCCTGAGCTGCATAGTGGAACCCTGTCTCAAACAGATAAAAAAACCCCAAAACAAAAAAACAACAAAACCCCCCAAAAGGATGGACATCTGGATATGGTAGTGCCACACCCGTAATCCCAGCACTCACCCAAGAGGCTGAGGCAGGAGGCTCACTGGGAGTTTGAGGCCAGCCTGGGCTACATAGTGAGTTCAGGGACAGCTTGACTTACACAGTGGGACCTGCACCCCTCCTCCCTGCAACCAAAAAAGGGCTGGCAGTGTAGCTCAGGGTTCAATCCTCACTACTACAAACAAAACAAAACAAGACAAAACAAAACAGAACATCAAACGTGGCAAGGATCAGTGCACTGTTCCTGTGGGTTCATTTCCACATGGTTTAGAAGAAAACAGACTAGCACAGTAACAAGTTTTAGGCATGGAGCTACATTCCATTGGGTTATATCTTGTATAGTCAATTTGATTAAAGCTAAAAGGCTTTAATCACAAAATTGTTTAAGGACTCTCAACCAGCTTCTTTTTTTTTTTTTGGTACTGGGGATCGAACTCACGACTGCGTGCTTGCAAGGCAGGCGCTTATGCCACTGAGCTAAATCCCCAGCCCAACCAGCTTCTTTTTAGATAGCTGTTATTTTTGTTTGTGAGTCAGAATGACCACACTGTTTGAACTTAAAGGTTAAACAAAAACCACCTCACTCTCACACATTTACAAGGTGGATTAATAAACCCCCAGGTTTTGGAAAGTATCTCAAGAACAGAGTTATTTACCTGGCCCGTCTCTTCAAATCTTTTTCGGTCTGCACTGTCAATTACATATATCTGTAATGGAAAAAAGGAGGTTACTTCACCAGCGACAGGAAACAGGGTCCAGCTCCTGTCAAGGGACAGGGAGACTGCAGCAGACTTCAGACGAGCACAACACAGAGACGACCAGCGGCTCTCACTCATCTACGGAAGCAAAACAAATAAACCGACCGTAGTTTGCTCACTGTTTGGGTGAAGACATCCAGCTTGGCCTTCCAGCAAAGCCAAGGCCCAGGCAGTCAGGAAAGCCAAGCAGGACAAAAGCTGCATTTGGTGGCCCTCGATACTGTCGCTAGGTAACTCTATCCATCCCCCGTCCCTGAGACACATCTTTCAGGGATTCCCACGTGGTATGTATGCACCAACACACAGGCCCGAAGAAGCCAGGTAACTCGCCCAGGTCTGCCGCAGCTGCCACGCCAGCTCTCCAACCCAAAGGCCAGGACGCCAGCAGCGGTGTTACCCGGCAACTGCCTTCCCGTGTCCCTGCAATGTCACCACTCTACAAGTGCCACCCGCACACTGACCACACGCTGACTTCAGGGGCTGAGACAGACACATTTCCCCTTCCCGCCCCTGGCCAGGATGACCCCCTGGGCAAGGAGCAGAGGGGCCCGGGCGGCCGTGAGCCTGCTGGGCAAGGAGGCTGCGCGCAGCTCACCGTGGAGACGAAAGCACAGGGCAGGGACAGCGTCCTGGGCGCGCGCAGGCTCTGGATAAAGGCGAAGGGAGGAGAGGAGACCATTTACGCAATGAAAGCAGGAGCGCAGGGCAAAGTGCAGTCTGCACAGAGAGTAAGGCGGGCAGGTACCTGAGATCCAGAGGCTGAAGGCCAATAACAAGAACACTTGCAGTTTCACTCATAATTACTTATTTATTGTTTCAACATGAATTTTTTTCCTTTTTTTTGGTACCAGGGATCAAATTAATGACGTTGTGCTCGCCAGGTAGGTGCTTACACACTGAGCTAAATCCCCAGTCCTTGACATGAAATTTGACAGGAAGCGTTTCCACTATCTGATTCAAAAGGAGGGTTTTTCCAAACTGCACACACATCCTGTCTCTTATTTGGTATTTTTCTCAAATAATTTGCTTACAATTGGAAAATCACTATATAATAATTTTTTACAATTAAGCCTGTAAGATGGCCTCATCTTTCATAGTAGTGTTTTAGACAGTTGTATCTTTTTTGGTAGCTGCTTCGAAATTTTTATTTGGGTACACAAGACCTAGAGAAAGGGGTTACTGCTACTACTTATTGTTATTATTTTGTAGTACTGGGGATTGAACTTAGGGCAGTGAACTACACCGCTGAACCTTTGAGACAGGGTTTTGCCAAGCTGCTAAACTGCCTGAGCTGGGCTCAAAAATGTGAGGCCTCACGCCTCAGCTTTGGGGCGGTAAGATCACAGGTGTGTGCCATTGTGCCTGGCAAGAGGAGGGGTTTCTCTTTTGCCTGAAGAGGTGAGACACGCCTGTACAGGCACCAACTCCCCATAGTGAAGGTAATCATTACGCAGAGTGCTAATAAACATTAAGAAGAAATGGATTCCCTGTGGAGAGTCCAGGCCGCTGTGGCTCGCTGGAAGTCCGAATGCAGGGCCTTTTGTTCAGCCTCCTGCTTCTGCTCCTCCTCCAGCCTGCTGCCACCTCTTGGTCATTTGAGGGCTCCGAGGCTGGTCCACTCTCGGAGCAGGGTGACAGGGCAACCCCTGGCTCCGAGCTGCTGGAGCTCCCCCTGTTCTCTCCAAGTGTCCACGCGCGCAGTATTACGGAACTAGCAAAGAGAGGGTTATTTCAATGCCTGAAATGTACTTCACTTGATCTCCTTTATTTTTTGTGGTATTGTGGATGAAACCATGGCCTTTGCACTTAGCTCCGGCTACCTCCCTAGCCACTTTTTAGAGATAGGGTCTCACTAACTTACCCAGGCTAAGCCTGAACTTTCAATCCTCTTGCCTTGGCCTCCTGGTGTACTTGGGTTATACATGTGGGCAACCATACCTGGTGAGGTCCTCTATTTTGAATATGGAAATGATGACCAAGTCACTCTATTTAAGCTATGGTAAGTTTAAAAGTAATTTCATTCTTTTTATTTTTTTTGGTTCCAGAACTTGAACTCAGTGCCAAGCAGGCACTGTGCCACTGAGCCACTGAGCTATAGCGCCAGCCCCAGTTATGCTAAGTTTAAACATTAAGCCGATGACAACAGTAATAATGTGAATGGAGTTTCACAGTAACATGAATACACCATGAGCAAAACTGTCTTCATCACTGTATGCCTCACACGTGCTACGCCAGCGCCTCTGGTGAGCCACATGTGCGGTTTTATGTACCAAGGGCCACCTTCCTTGCCCGGCCTAGAGAACCAGAAGCTCCCTGTCCTCTCCCATCTATCCCACTTCCAGTTTTCTTCCTTAGTCACTTCCCCTAAATTAGTGAAGCCGAGTCCGATGTTCTCAGTGTCGCCCTCCCTGAGACAGACTGACACTTTACAGGCCACTTTACCTCTTCCATGTCACTACAGAACCACTCAGTCCTGTCAAGCAAGGGAAGGCAACCTTTCCGGGAAGGAGTCAGCAGTAAACACTACGCCTTGGTCTGAAGATCTCATCCCTGGCCACCGAAGGATGCCGGTGGGCGGTGAGCCGCAGCCACGGGAGCTGTGCCCCTCGGTGCGTGCCCGTGTCCCCACAGGACTTCATTTGTGGACACTGAAATTTGAATTCCATGTAATTTTCATGTCACAAAACATTTTTTCCCAATCACTTAAAAAAGTGAAAACCTCTCTGGCTGACAGGCTGTACAGACAGGTAGAAGCTAGTTTTCTGCTGGGTGAAACCTTACCTCCGGGCACTCTGGGCACGTGAAAGGGGGACTGAAGGCTGCAGCCCAGCTGTAGTACCCTGCAGCGCCTCTCCGGGTGTTGAGCTTGATTCAGAACCGCCCTTACCTGTGGCCCAGACAGCACCTCACGGGGCCTCACTACCAGTGTCCTCACAAACTGTTCTTCTCTGGGTCATTCTTTTGCTTTGTAGACAGGGTCTCACCATGTGGTCCATGCTGGCTTCCAAGTCACTATGTGGCCCAGGTTGGCCTTGAACTCACGGTGCTCCTCCTACCCAAGCCTCCCCGGTGCTAGGATTACAGGGGTACCAGCCCATGCCTGGTGTTTTTTGGCTTTTTTGACAGTGCTGTGCTATGCAGTTCAGGCTGGTCTTGAATGCACTATGTAGCCCTAGCTGGCCTCAAATTTGTGGCAATCTAGTCTGGGCTATGAAGTGAGTTCAAGACCAGCCTGAACTACACAGTGAAACCCTGCCTCAAAATAAATAAATAAATACATAAAAAATAAAAATGACCCCCTCCCCATTATGGCACTCCCCCTGGCTCAGTCTCCCAAGTGCTGGGTATTTTTTTAATTTTAGATTTACAGAACCCCACATACGTACCCCATTTCTACCCTCACCCCTAAACAGTTTTTCTCTAGCAACATCTTCCATCAGTACTTTAATTAGCCAGGTGCGGTGATGCACACCTATATCCCAGCATTCTGGGAGGCAGAGGTAGGAGGATCAAAAGTTTAAGCACAGCCTGGGCAACTCAGTGACTTACCAAGATCCTGCCTCTGAATCAAAGTATGAAAAAAGGGCTGGGGATGCAGCGCAATCCAAAGCCCTAGGTTTACCCTCAATAATGAAAATAGTTGCAGTTCAACAATATTGAAACTCAAAATCCATTCCTCATGTTTCTAAGTTCCGTAGATAATGGGGCTGGGGCTGGAGCTCTGTGGCAGAGCACTTACTGCATAGTGACACCCTGTCTCAAAAAAAAAAGAGAAACTGCCAGCTGCCTTCCACAGTGCCATGCCATCTGCATTCCCTTGAGCGACTGTGAGTGCCCATGTCCCTCGCCCTCAATGGCCCTGGGATGGTCTGGGGTTTGGGTTTCAGCTATTCTTGTAGTTACAAAGTGGCATCTCACTGTTATTTTAAGTTGAAATTCCCTAACGACATGACGTCGAGCACATTTTTGAATGCTTCTTTGATATGTATGTATCTTCTTTGGTGAGGTATCCACTTGGATCTTTTATCCATTTAAAAAAATCAGATTGTTGATTTTTGAGTTCTTTGTATATTTTTAATATTCTCTCTTTCTTTTCTCTTTTTTTTCCCATGGGGCCTTACTATGTAGTCTAGGTTGACGAACTTTTTAACTCACTATCTAGCCTACACTGACTTCAAACTTACAGAGATCATCCTGCTTCAGCCTCCCAAATGCTGGAATTATAGGTGTGCATCACCATGCAAGCCTTTTTTTTTTTTTCTTTTTGAGACAGGGCCCTGCTATGAGGTTCAGGGTGGCCCTGAGCTCACTCTGTAGCCCAGGCTGGTCTTGTACTTGCAATGATCCTCTTACCTCAATCTGCTGACTGCTGGTATTACAGGCATGCACCATGCCTGGCCACCATGCAAGTCTAGTCAGATATTTATTGTACAAATATTTTGTCCAAATCTGTGATTTGTCTTTCTCTCTCTCTCTCTTTTTTTTTTTTGGTACCAGGGATTGAACTCATGACCAGGCAGGCGCTTATGCCACTGAGCTAAACCCCTGGCCCTCATTCTCTTTTTTTGATTCTTGTAGTTTAGGCTTTTGTTGAAACAGGGAACATGTAGCTCAGGCTGGTCTTGAACCCACTATGTAGCCCAGGCTGGTCTCAAATTTGCAGCAATCCTCCTGCCTGGGCTTTATTCTCTTAAGTGTCTTTCACAGAGGAGAAGTTTTAAATTCTAACAAAGCATGGGGCTTGGTGGTGCAAGCCTATAATCCTTGCACTGGGGAGGCTGAGACAGGAGGCTTGCAGGGAGTTTGAGGCCAGGCTGGGCTATGCAGTGAGCTCAGGGCTGGCCTGAATTACAGAGAAAGAGCCTGTCTCAAGCAACTAAGTAAATTCGAGCAAAGTCCAACTAACTTTCTCACTTGTGGATGCACTTTTGCTGTACCTAAAGCAGCATCAAATCCAAGGTCATCTAGACATTCCACATTATCTTCTAGAAGTTTTAGTTTTGGGTTTCTCATTCATTTACTTCTTGAGACAGGGTCTCACTATGAAGCCCAGGTTGGCCTTAAACGCGCTTCAATCCTCCTGGCTCAGCCTCCTGAATGCTGGGATTATAGGTGTGCACCATCACACCTTGCTCACGTTTATGTTTCCACTCCACTCTGAGTTGATTTCCATGAAAGGGGTGAGGTCTACTTCACACTAAGCCACATGCCCAATCCTTTTTTTGTTTTGTTTTGAGACCGGGTCTCAAGCTTTTGAGGCTGGTCTTGAACTTGAAATGCTCCTTCCTCAACCTCTAAGACATTCTTCGTCTGTCTCTCTGGATGTGGATATCCCATTGTTCCAGCAGTGTCTGCTGAAAGGACTGCCCTTCCTTGCTCCTTTCCAAAGACTGTCTGCAGGGTTTCCTGTTCTGTGCTCCTGATCAGTCTGTTCTTTCTGAGATGCACTGTTGACTGCTCCAGCTCCAGAGTAAACCTGAAGTAGGCTGATGTTGGTATTCCAGTTTATTCCTCTTCAGTACTGTACTGTTTACTGAGATCTTTTGTCTTTTCAAATAAACTTTAGAATCAGCTTGTTGATTCCCCGAAGTATTTTGCTGGGATTTTGACTGGGGTTGCACTGACTCTGTAGATTTGGTTGGTGTACCTGACATCCCAGCAATATTGAGTCTTAAGTCTCCTCATCTATGAGCATGCAACCTCTGCATTTCTGTGTTTGTGTGTTGCTAGAGACTGAATTCAAAGCCTCATATATACTAGACAAGAACTTTCTTTTATCGGTTTTGTAATTTTCTTACATTGATCCTGTATAAGTTCTGTTAAATTTATGTTTAAATATTTCATTTTGAGGGCTGCTGCTAAGTGGCACTTTGCTTTCAAATTGCACTTGTTCATTGCAAGGATGGTGACTCTTGTTTATCAATCTTCTGCCCTACAACCCTGCTATACTCACTTACTAGCTCCAGAAGTTTCCTCATTAAGCTTCCCTGTAAGTCAAATTTTCTACCAGGTTCTACATCTGAAGTATTTGTGAAAAGAAAAATATACGATGACTGGAATTTGTCTTAACATACTTCAAAAAAGCCAGGTATGGTAGCACAAGTCTCAGAGGTTGAGGAAGGAGCATTTCAAGTTCAAGACCAGCCTCAAAAGCTTGAGACCCGGTCTCAAAACAAAACAAAAAAAGGATTGGGCATGTGGCTCAGTGTGAAGGCCCTTGGACTCAACCTACAGTATCATGGGAGGGACAAAATAATCCAAAGTTGAAAGCAATGAAACGGTAATGGGCAGGTGTTTGGAATTGCATTATACTTTTTTTTTTTTTTTTTTCGGTACTAGAGATCAAACTCACAACCTTGCATTTGCCAGGCAGGTGCTGTGCCTCTGAGCTATATCCTCAGCCTTATACATTTTAAAAAACCTTTATGTAAATCTGGAATTTTTCTTTTCTTTTCTTCTTATTGTTTTTTTGAGATAGGGTCTTGCTGTATAGGTCAGGGTGTCCTTGAATTCATCATGTATCCCAGGCTGGCCTTGAACTCACAGTTATCTTTCTGCCTCAGCCTCCAGAGTGCTGGGGTTATGGGCATGCACCTCTATGCCTGGCTGAAAGTTTTCTAATATTACAAAATTAATGAAGGTAGCATGGTAGCATATGTCTGTAATAATCTCAGCACTTAGGAGGCTGAGTAAGGAGGGTGATGAGTTCAAGGTCAGCCTGGGCTACAAAGGATGGTTGAGGCCTGTTTGGGATACTCAGCAAGATCCTATCTCAAAAAGCTGGAGGAAAAAAAAAAGCTGAAAAATTTAAATATCAAGAATGGACACAAGGGGTTGAGGATTTAGCTTAGTGGCATAAGCGCCTTGCCTTACAAGCACAAGGTTGTGAGTTTGATCCCCGGTACCGATTAAAAAAAAAAAAAAAAGCATGGACACATAATTTGGGAGGAAGTTATTGCATTAAAAGGATAGATAATCTCTCTCTCCTTAGGCTGGACGTGGTGGCACATGCCTGTAATCGCAGCACTCAGGAGGCTGAGGGCAAGAGGAGTCCAGCTTGGGCTACAAAGTGAGCCCAAGGCCAGCCTAAACTGCATAGTGAGATCCTGTTTCAAAAAGACAAAAAAGAAAAAGAAAGAAAGAAAATCTCTCTCTCCTTGGAGGAATCTAACCCATTCTAGAGGAGCAGGTGGCAGGCAAGTTGGGGATGGGAAGGGCCAGGGGTTTAGCTGAGCAGCATAAGCACCTGCCTGGCAAGCGCAAGGTTGTGAGTTTGATCCCCGGTAATACCAAAAAAAAAAAAAAAAAAAAAAAAAGGGATGGGATGGGTTTGTTTCTATTCACCTCTTCCCCTCTGTGAATCTGAACTCAGCATCAGGGTCAGAAAACCAGGATCATGAGGATGCTATGTGAAGCCCACCTCAGCTTTATATTTTGGTATTATTCTCCATTTACATGTTTAAGTGAGCTGGGCACAATGTGCAAACCTGTAATTCCAGCCACCTGGGAGCCTGACACAGGAAGATCACAAGTTCAAGGACAGCCTGCACAACTTGGTGAGAATCTGTCTCAAAGTAATAAATACATACATACATAAATAAATAAGAGGGGCTGGGGATGTAGCTCAGGACTTCCTGGGTTCAATTCCCAGTGCTGGGGAAAAGAAATTATAGAATAAATCACTTTATTACTTCTCATAACACCCCCTGCCATTAAGTAGTGACTTCCCTGCTTTATTTTTTTTGAGACAGGGTTTTGCTATGCAGTTCAGGCTGGCTTTGAACTCACTTTGTAGCCTAGGCTGGCCTCAAATTCACAGCAATTCTCCTGCCTCAGCCTCCTGAGTGCTGGGACCATAGGTGTGCACCACCACGCCCAGCTCTCCCCACTTTAAAGAAGGAAATATCAAGCCCTTGAAGTTGAGCACCGTGATATGGAATCAGAGAATCTTCATGAGGGAAGGGAACTCAGAAGTCATGCAATGCAACTAACTTTACTTCCACCTGTGTTTATCATTCACCCCTTGCAGTGTTCTGCGTCACTCATTGAGGCACTCTGTACATATAAAATGGGTTACAACATTTACAAAACACTCAAAAGTTCCTATTCTCATGGAGCTTCCATTCTAATGAGAGAGAAAGGTAATAAAACTGTGTGTGATATTGGCTCAGTGGTAGAATGCTTATCTAGCACGTGAGAGGCCCTAAACTTGATCCTCAGCATGGAAAAACAAATGGCGAACAACACCTGGTAGAACTGGGTCCCGACAGGACTGATGGAGGAAAACAAGAAAAACAGCGAAGAAAAATTCTAGCGCCAGAAGGGAGGCTGTTACGGCTGGGCCCAAGTCAGAGGGGCAGCAAGAAGCCAGACTAAAAAGAGGCTGGGAAATGGGGGAGTAAAAAAGCTGCCATGTGTATCTGCACCAATGCCCCAAGATGAATGGAATCATTATGCATCATGAACATATACTAAAACAATTTTTAAAAAGCCGGGCGGACTGGTAGGTAGCAGGAGAGAGACCCTCTCTGAGACAGCTCAAATGCCAGAATAAAACACCCTGGAGAGACCCAAACAGAGAGAGATGGACTCTCTCAACCCACGAGAAAACTAAAGCGCAAAAACCCGCTCGAATATGAGGTCCTGGGGCTACTATTAGTGAAGATAAGATCAGCGAGCACAGCGCCCTCCTCGAGACGCCTGAATTCCGCCCGACCTGAACAAGCGATCCGAGCCAAAGCGACTGGCTTGAGCCGCCGGAGCCCGGAGCTGAACAGCCGAGCGTGCAGCTCGCCGGAACCGGCACTGCACACGACCCACCCAGAGGCACCGTGAATTCCCACCTCAGCCCTGCTGAGGTCGGAGTTCGGCCAGTCCAGCAGTTCTTGGGTACACGGTGAGTGATGAGAATAAGACCCTCCCACCGGAAAGGGGAAACCGACTGGACGACATGTTGGATTTGGGCAGGACAGCCCTAACTCCATAAGGAAGTGGCTTCAGCTGGTTATTCCCCTCGCCCAGCGGATTGGTGGAATCTGCTTGAACTAGGCCACACCCCTGGCGGGGACCCAGTTACTTCCCTGAGATCAGTGCACACTGACGCAGTGAAGGCCTGCAAAGGTTGACTGGCCTAGAAGGGAGGAGCTAGCGCACACTGCCCATGGGTGAACTCTAATCTCTGATAACCTATTGAAGAGGGCTAAAGCTCCTAGCCTGCGCCCTCTAGAGGAACCTTAAACAACAAGAAAAGGGTCTGGGAATTACACTGTACACTTGTATGGAAGGAACCAAAAATATGACGAAAGGGAGAAATAAGAAA
>PVJX010042340.1:0-14198 GCA_004027295.1 Dolichotis patagonum
GCCTGTTACTGTTGTCCTGGTGACCTGCTGTGATGTTCTGTGCCAATTTCACTATACTGTCTCAATTGGCTTTATTCCATCCTTTTTTTTCTGTTTGCAGCTTCACTGTGTGTTCACTTTGTATGCCTTAATTTTGTAACATGAACAGCTATTTCGGGGAGTATGTGGTTTGTCAACTAGTGATTTATGGTTTTTTTTGGGTTTTGTATTGTTTCTACCCTTTTTTCTGTATTGTTTTTTCTCTTTAAATAAAATTTTAAAAAAAAGAACTGTTTTTCTCAAAAATAAAATATTTCTCAAAAAATAGATTTTTCTTCCCTCACTATATATAGGTACCTTATAATACTAAGCTTTTTCTTAAAAGTAAGTTGATTTATTTCTATCAGATATCTATGCTAGTGAAGATGGGGTTTTGTCATAGTAAATTTAACCAGGTGCTTAAGTGACTCATCTGAGAATGTTCTATAGCTCAGAAATGTTACAAAGCCCAAAGCCAGTATTTACTGCTCTGTGGCCTCCACTTTATTATGTGCCACAGCTTCAAAAAAAAGCCTTTAGAAAATGTACGCACTGAAATAACAGTTACAATTTAAATGCAGCCACAGTTGACTATACCATAGATACAACCTATAACTTAAGTATGTGGTCATTGACATATCTTAAGTTACTAAGTCAAAGCATTAATGAAATTTGGGCCCCAAGATACTGATTCTGGGTTTTTGTTGTTGTTATTGTTAGTTTTTTTGGTACTGGGAATCAAAGATGTCGATCTTTTTTGTTTATAGGAAATCCTTTTAAGAGCTTGCTTTTTGTAACTGATGGTTTTTTTTTTTTAATTCTTTAGAAAAGTTTAGTAGATGGAAACTAAGGAAGGAAGAAATGTGTTACCAATTTATGATTCAGTTATGCTATGGCTTCTGGCTTATCTAGTAAGAAGTAAGAAATAACATAAAGAATATGTTTTCCTTAATTTACTGTTAATTTACTGGGTACTAAAAACTGAAAGACTCACTTAAAATCAGACATTTTTAGGCATTTTTTTGGTTTTGTTAGTACATATTTATAGTACATGATTACATTCATCATGGGGAGCTAGTACATATACATAATATAGCTTAATTGCTTTTACTTCACCATCTCTTCTCCTCTCCCCCCCACTCCCCAAAATCAGAGCTTGCTAACCATATTTTTCCTCCAGGCTCTCCTCATCATTAGAATATTCTTGTAGATGATAGATATCTCATATCTATACTTTCAGTATTTGAACAATAAGGTTTAATCACACAGGGAAAAAATATACTCTTCTATGAAATTGACTATTCTCTTTTTTATGCTAATATAGTAGTGCAGCACATTTGGAGCTAGATGATTATAGCCAGATTTTCAGGTACCTGCCTTCCTGACTGCTCAGGCAAATCTCTAAAACTGTTACCCAAAAGGTACTTCCATATTCCAGAGATATCCATGATGTCCCATGGGCTTTCTGCTATTGTACCCTGTTCTTATACAATTATGTTACTGTCCCCATTACTTCCTTGAGTCCCTGTGTGCTACTGCTATTTACTAAATACATACTAAGTGCCATGTGCTATACTGAGATATTGGATCTTCCAACCATCATACGATAGAACTATAAAAATTAACAACAGTACAACAAAATCTTCTTAGCTTTGCTTACACAGTCTACCTTCTGAATTGTTAAGACTGGTAAATGACTGCAAACACTATTTATGACCATGAGCTAATATTTTTATACTGTACTAATTATTTCCTTAAACCTTTTTGACAAATTACATAAATCACTTTTTAATAAATGTTTCAGCTCACTAAAAAGACTCCCCAAATCCTACAAAGGTGGTTTTTCTTTCATCTCAGATGATATCCAATCTCAAGTGATATCCAATATTCTTTGGTATCAACAAACCCATTTTTTGAGTGCCTAATCTATTATTTTTATCCAGACACAATATTAGTACAGAAATGAGTCACTGTAGCGTACATACTGTCTTTGCTACTCCATCTCTGGAATCTGCCTATCCAATGAGGTTTAAGCATTGGAACCAGTAGTTACCAATCCTTCTTTCATGCCATCTACTTTGAACAATAAAGGCTTAGAGAATAGCCTTTTGTGAGTCAAATTTCAATTAAATAGGTATCTTTTTAGAAATGTAATGGCAGAGGTAAGAGATTGAGGCCAATTTAAAGAATTTCTGTATCACCAAAACTGTATAATACTGTCATTTTTTAAGTAATCTAAATTTAAACCCTGAACATCTCTTGTTTTTTAATCTATTTTTTATTTTTTTTTATTTCTTTTGGTACTAGGAATCAAACCAAGAGCCTCATGCTTGCTAGACAGATGCTGTGCCACTGAGCTACCTTAAATGTTTCATTTCTTTTTTTTTTTTCTTTTTTAATCAGTACCGGGGATCAAACGCACGACCCCACCCTTGTAAGGCAGGCGCTTATGCCGCTGACCTAAATCCCCAGCCCCTCAAATGTTTCATTTCAAACCACATAGCTGGAAGTCTTATTTTGTACTGCTTTGCTGTCTTGTTAAGTATTATGAAAATACAATGAGCCAGACTTTCTCTGTGAGGATTTTTTTTAGGACTTTCAGTCTATAGATTCTTTCATTCAGAAAGTAAGCAGTAGATTGGTCTTTTAATCTGAAAATTCAGGCCATTTGGTTCTGGAAAAATTAAAATATTCTCATTTCATTTATTTGATTATTTTTTCCTCTTAATTTTGTTTGTCTTTCTGGAACTCCTATTAGTTATTAATAAGACTAACATTGTAATTGTTTCAAACATTTCATTGTGAAAATTTTCAGAAAAATTCAAGACATTTTACAATCTATATCCATATACCTACCATTTAGTTGTACATTAATATTGTTTCTGTCTTTTCTTTATACATATCTATTCATCCATTGGTCTGTCTTATTTTTTACATATTTCACAGTAATTGTAAATACCATATGATAATTTCAGTACTTCAACATTTAAATCATTTACTAGAGTTTATAACTAGAATTATAATAAAAGTTGTGTGTTCTTCTTTTGAGGTGAAATTTACATCAAGTAAATGTTAAAAGCTACTAACAATCAAGATAGCAAACATTATCAAAATCAATATAGCAAATATGACATAACCCCCAAAAAGTTGCTTGCACCCTACTTTATAGTCTTCTCCTTATCTCAAGCCTCTACCTCTCTCCACCAATTCCCAAATAACAGCTGATCTGCCTTCTGTCACTACAGAACAGTTTTCACTTTCTAGAGTTATATAAATGTAATTATGAAGTATTGTGATCTCTGAAGTACATCTAGGCCCTATTAAGTGGCACTGAAACCGTTAATCAAAAGTTGATGGTTAAGCTATGTGATAATATTCATGTACCAGTGTTTGTTATAGCAAAAGTCAGAAATAACCCAAATATTCATCAACTGGAATAAGGAATTGCTATACATTTAAACAGTGGAATTCCATATATATGATTGTACAGTGAAGAATTAGACTCTCTAGCCAAACTGCCTGGGTTTGAATCTCAGCTATGGCTGTCCCACTTTTTATTGATGTTCTTACAGGCAAGGTACTTATTTGTGCCTCAGTTTCCTTGGATTTAAATAGAGAAAAGCCAGGTTTGGTGGCCCCTGTACATCTGAGCTTTTGAAAACCTGAGGCAGGAGATGCACTTGAATCCATGAGTTTGAGACCAGCCTGAGCAACATAGCAAAAAGTTCATCTCAAAAGGGGGACAAGGTGGGGAGTGATTGTGTTTATCTCTGTGAGTCATAAAATTGCTGTGGGAATTAAGTGTTGATAAATACTCATAGTGAAGAAATCCTCAGCAATTTAGATAATCTCTGCATTCTTAATTATTCTTTAATATCATTACATTTATGAAATGAGTCCTCCCTGCTAACTTTCTCTCCTGAAATCTAATTTCTTTCTGAAATCCCTAAGTGGAAACTTTGGCCTGGGGAACAAATATGTCTGGCCAGGCAAGATTCAGGCAGTGTCTTCATACTTACGTCCTTAAGGTTTTTGCCCTGACCATCTCTTCTGGTCCCTCAGATGACTGTGTCCATTTATTTGTATTTGAATCTGGTCTGCTGTTTGGTGAACCCCATGAGTTTATTCTCCATATCCTGTCCCATGCTGGGTTTCCTTTGAAAACTTTGTGGAAAATGAGTGGCAGTGCTTAATCTAGTACTTTCAGAGCTATTTTGTCTAGATAAGGAAGGAAGTCAACACATTCTTAAAAGTCTCATAAAAAATTGCATGGCAAAATATCGCTTGTTTCTTTAGGAAAGAATCATAAAAATTATTATGAAATGTAAATATTGTTGCCAGAATTGGAGGGAAAAAGAGATGTCATTTGACCACAGCAATCCCTACCACAACACTCAGTGTGGATTGAATCTCTTCCTAGTGCAAAATAAAAGGTCAGAAAACTAGCATATGGACCAGTTTGAGAAACTATCTTGGAAAGGTTTTGCTTCCAACCAGAGAAATAATTAGAATCCTGAGATAGTTTTATCCACAAATGGTTATGTTCTGTTTACCAAAACTGCTGCTATTATCACAGGTTATACTGAATCTGAAACCTTAAAAAGTCATCATTATATCTTTCTTTCCATAATTATATTGCAGTGGCATACCTTAACCTTTATGTACAGTGTAACAGAAAACCTTATTGCTGTTCCTGTCTCACCTACCCATCTTGCTGTGTGACCTTAGATGAATCCATTCTTTTATAGCATCTTTCAAGTTAACAATGAAGACATTCATTATTTGTCTTACTAGCCCAACTAGACTTCAGTGCTCTCCATTTTTGCAATTTCTATGTAAAACTGTGATGAGATCCAGGCGAAATAAGATGCTACTGCCCAACTAGACTGCAGTGCTCTCCATTTTTGCAATTTCTATGTAAAACTGTGATGAAATCCAGGCGAAATAAGATGCTACTGCCCTCTTCTGGGTCTGAGAGCACTCCTACCCACCCAAATGGAGAAACAGGGTACCTCTTGTTCATAACTGAGCACATACTAGTAAACCAGAAAGAAAAGAAGGAAAATTTCATGTTTGAAAAATAGTATTTTAAATGTTTGTGTATTAATGATTTCTTCTGTATATATCACATATCATAACCACTTGTAGCTGTCTTGCCACCAAAAGTGTTTATCCTATTCTTTCTATAATTCTCATCTAATAAACAGATTCTGACCCTGTGGATCATTGTCACTTTGTTTTGTTCAATTTTTCTGCATTGAAATATATATGGTTCCTTTTGTAGAGACGTTTTTGCATATTTTCATTTGTGAATAAACAGGAAGATAATGTCAACTGGTATGTGTCAAGGAAAAGGAATATGCAGCATTAGTGAGAAGAAAGTTGAAGGAGAAAGTCATGGCTTCATCACACTCTCAGATTCCTATAGAACTCTGTCAAATTTTAATAAGAGATTTATAATTAATTAGGCTTTTTTGGTGTATAGGTTATCCTAAAAATGATTTGTGAGAAACTGATAAGGATTTATTAAGAATTCAGTTTTTCTCAACTTATTTATATTAGCTTCAGGATTCTAAAATTTTTAGAACTGCTATTCATTACATTTGCTCTGCATTTATAACATGCAGTACCACCTCTGACTACACTCATAAGAAAGGCAGTTGAGAAATAGCCCTTTTTTTAAGTTCTTGCCTTTAAAATCCCTTTCAACATAGGCCTGTGTAGTGTTTCTGACATAATTATTACTCCTTAGAATGAAGGACTAAACTGTGAAAGGACAACAATGTGTAATCTACGTCCCAACTATCTTTATGCAAAGTATAGAAGGAACAAATGATTCACAATGTATGTGACTTCTGCTCCCACACAAAACCACACACATTTTTGTCTATGATTTCTCATAGATAAATAGTAACTTAAGTCTTAAACGAGGAGAAGACAGTTCAAAACCAGTAGGAAACCTTATGTACTTTCCATCAGGGAACTCCTGGTTTTTGCTTTTAGGTCAGTGATGGAGAACCTTTTAGAGGTTCCAGTGATACAAACAGCCCACTGCAGCACAGGTGACATAGGCTCACTGCAACTGTTCTAGGTTATCCCTAATTTATAGCCACTTAACAAGTAGAAATAGAGTCATAACTAGTTACTCAGCAGCAGTTCTCAGCCCTATCTTGAAAGAGACTTACACTTTCACGTAGCATGCAGAATACAAACACCGTTATAGACTAAGATCATAGCTACCTTTCTCCTAAAAAGCACTACATTTCATAGTATACCTGGTGACTATTCTAGCTTTAGGTTTAGCATACATATATTAACTATATAGTATTTATCAAGTATCTTATACATTTGTTGCATGTCCCTAAGAAATGAACTGACTTTTTGTTTCATAATTGTTATGAATATAATTTTTTTCTTTTAAAGAGAATAAAAAGAGAACAGAACAAAGCAGATCAGAACAGAACAACATAAGCAACACAGCACTTTACAACAAGACAACCGGAAATTAACAATAGCTATCATAATATCTCTTTGCTATAGTTGAACATAGTTTCAAATACAATAATATCAAACATAACAAAATAGTATAAAACCATTCAAAAGAATGAAAGTATTACAGACCATTCTAAACCGAATAACAGAAAATGATCAATGGCTACTATATCTTATTTTCCATAAAAAATTTGTTTATACTATCACATATATTAAAATCCCAATAAGACACAACATTATAGAACCAATGGTAATAGAAGAATAAAAGCATGGTAGGACTTCAAAGCAAGACGGTATTAAATCAGCAACGGCTGCCATAATGTTTTGTTTTCTTCAAAATGGCTGTTCATACCATCATGTATAATAAAGTCAAACAAAACAGAATAAAACCATTCCGAATGATGAATGAAAACATTAAAAGGCTTCAAAGCAATGTAATGGGGAATCATGATTACCATAAAATCTTAAGTACTCTTACCATTTCTTACATTAGGGAGACTATGCAGTATTTACACATGTGAGTTTGGTTTATTTCGCTTACGAGTATGGTCTCAAGTTGTCTCCATTTATTTATAAATATTTCAATGTGATCATTCTTTATAGCTGAGTAATACTCCATTGTATAAAAATACCTATGCATATAATTTTAATAATAACCTTCAGTCTCTGACATTTAAAGAAAATTTGGCTTACTAAATTTTTTCAAAAGAAAACTTAATACTAACTTTAGTTCTACTCAAAAAAAAAAAAAAAACAGATAAACTCAATACCAAAAAATAAAATGGGCTGAAAAGGTCTATCTTTTGAAAAATTTACCTGGTATTTGCTGAGAAATAATGAATTAAAAAATTTTTAAGCATTCTTAATTTTAGAGATAAAAGCAGTGGCTGTGGAAAATAACTCAGGTCATTAACTGAAATTTGGCAATGTAATTTATCTCTAAAATTTTAAAATGCATTGTTCTATAAAGTCTTACAGAAGATTCCATGGTAAAATAAATACTAACTTTTGAGAGACAAAATTCTAAGGGTATGGGAAACACAGCAATACTAATGTTTAATTTATTTTCTGATTTGCTTTTAGTTCTTTTTTGGAAGACAAAACAGCAGGAGCTTTGGAACCAAACAAACTTTGGGTCTGAAACCTACTCAAACCTATTTTCATCACTTATATAATTACTAGACAGCCTTAGGCAATTGCTTAAACGTCCACAAAACTTCTCTTTTCTTTTCCTTAAATTTTAAGGTATTAATGTTCATCTTTTTTATGGAATTTATTTTTTATTTCTTAAAGAGAGTAAAACAGAAGAAAACAGAACAAAACAGAACAAAGCAAATCAGAACAGAACATTGAAAGCAACACAGGACTTCACAACAAGATAACACGATATCAACAGTAGCTACCATGATGTCTCTTGTTTTCTTTGAAATAGTTAATCATACCTTCGCACACAATAATATCAAACATAACAAAACAGTATAAAACCAATCAAAAGAATGAAAGCATTACAGGACTTCAAAACCAGATAACAGGAAATGAACAATGGCTACTATAATATCTCACTTTCCTCAGAAAAGTTGTCCATACCATCACATGTAATAAAATCAAATAAAGCACGACAGAATAGAACCAATCAAAACAAAAGAACAGAAGCATGCTAGGACTTCAAAACAAGATGATAGAAAGTCAGCAATGGCTACCATGTCTCGTTTTCTTCACAATAACTGTTCATACCATCACACATAATAAAATCAAACAAAAGACTAAAACCAGTTAAATGAGTGAAAGAATTATAAGACTTCAAAACAATATAATAGGAAACCAACTATGATTCCCATAATACATCCCATTGTGTTCAAAATAGCTGCCCATACCATCAGATAAAGTAAAATCTAACAAAACAAGACAGAACAAAGCCAAACCTAATACAATTGTGAAAACAATATAAGAATTCAAGACAAGACAATAAGAAATAACAGTAGTTATCACCTTTCTCTCCGAGGTGTTTCCTCCCCTGTCACTCTTACAATAACTCTTTTGCTTTTTGATCCCATTAACTCCTTCTGTTTCTTATGCTAGGGTTCACTCATATGAGTTCAAACTGTTTCGGCCATAAACATGATCTCCAGTTGCGTCCATTTACCTACAAGAACCTCAAGATTATTCTACTTTATAGCTGGATAGCTTTCTACTGCATGGAAGTAGCATATCTTTATTATCCATTCTGCAGTGATGACCAAGTTACTCTTGCTTTTTTTCTGGTTTCCTGTCACATGGAGGCAATTGTTTTCTCTCCTTTGATTTTCAGTCTCTGAATTTCCTTTCCAGTTAATGTGTTTCTTATATACAGTATATCAGTGGATCTTCTTTCTTGATCCACTCTCCCTGTGTTTCTTTTTACTGTTGACCTAAGGCCATCTACATTAAAAGTTACAACCAGCATACATTGGTTTATCTCTGCCATGCTATCCTCCTGTTGTTGGCCCTCCACTTTTCCCCTTCATTCAATTGCCTGTCTTGTTTGACTGTCCTTCTCTGCTGCTATTCCTGGAATCATGGTCATCGTTATCTTTCTAGAATGTTCTTTAGCGCTCTTTGTAGGGTTGGTTTGGTAGTCATGAATTCCTTCAGTTGTTCTTTATCATGAAAGTATCTTATTTTTCCACCAATTTTGAAAGGTAGTTTTTCAGAGTAGATCAATCTGGGTTGGAAGTTTTCTTTCAGAGTTTGAAACACTTCACTCCAAATTCTTCTTGACTTGATGGTTTGTGTTGATAAGTCTGCTGTGATTCTGATTGGTTTTCCTTTATAGGTGATGTTTCTTTTCTCTAATAGCTTTTAATATTCTGTTCTTGTGCTGAATTTCTGGGTTCTTAATTATTATATGTCTAGGGATAGATTTACTTTGGTTATGGCTAATTGGAGTCCTGTGTGCCTCACTTACCTGTATGCCAGATCCATTTCCCATGTTTGGGAAGTTTTCTGCTATTAATTCTGTAAATACCATTTTAATTTCATTTGTGTTGATCTTGACCCCTGCTTCTTCACTGATACCTGTCACTCTTAAATTATGCATCTTTGCATCATCTTGCAGCCATTGAATTGTTATTTCCTGATTCCTTATTTTTAAGTGATCTTTCCATGGGGCTAGGGATTTAGCTTAGCGGCATAAGCACCTGCCTTGCAAGTGCACAGTCATGAGTTTGATCCCCAGTACCAATTAAAAAAAAGAGAGATCTTTCCTTTCATAATTGCTAGCTGCAATCCTATCTTTAAGGTTTGAAAGTCTATCTTCAGTCTCTTTCAAGTGGTTTCCCAGCTTTCAATTGACTTTTTAATTTCCTGGATCACTCTTTGAATCTGTTTTGTGCATTGTAATTCTTTTCTATATTTTTTCAAGGTTTCCATCATTTTCCTATGCTCCTCTTTTTTATCTACGTCTTCTTTAAATATGCTGAGCAATTTTTTCATTATGTTTGTGATTTCTTCTTTTACCTGAAACATTATTTCTGATTTGATTGCTTTTACAATCTCATGAAGTTGTTTCTTTACTTCAGTTGCTATCCTCTCAGAGATTTCAGGTGTGTGATTTCCATTTTATTCCATATCTGTCTGTATCCCAGACTTGTTCTATGTGGGCTAGAGTTCTGAGAATGCCTTTTGTTCCTTCGTCTTGACATTCTCCTGAGTTCCTCCCAACAAGCTAGTTTTGGGACCCCAGGCACTTCCCATGTTGGCTGCCCCTCCACGGTGTGGGGGAATGGGACAGGAAATACCTGTCCCCAGATTTACAGGGAGGTAACAGGACTTGGGACAGGCTTCTATAGACTTGTGCAGCTACACTAGGGCTTCCTCATTGATTAGGGGTGTGTGGAGGTGGGGCTGCTTCTCTCAGCCTGTGTGTCTACACTGGGACTCCTGTGTTGGTGGCAGGCACACAGGGGTGTGCACACAGGGGTGTGCACACAGGGGTGATTCTTCTGGTGGGTGATGGCTGCCCGAAGGAACCAAGGGCCTTCAATGGTGGCCTACAGGTGCATAGGGCTTACCTGGCTGCCCAGGAAGGAGGCTTCCTATTGTAGTGCTCAGCAGGCAGAGGTGGATCTGTCTGACTCTTTCTGCCTGCAGTGGCTACCCATACAAAGGAGCCTTGGGGCAGGACCTGGCAAGTGGAGGCAGGACTGCCTGGTTCTCTCTGCCCCCACTGGCTGCCCACAGGAAGAGGCCTTCTAGTGATGGTGGCTGGCAGGCGGAGGCAGATCTGCTGGCTCTCTCTGCCCACACTGACTGTCCACAGGAAGGGACCTGGTGGCAACACCTGACAGACAGAGGCAGATCTGTTGATTCTCTCTGCCCGTGCTGGCTGCCTGCAGGAAGGGGCCTTCTGGTTGGTGGCACCTGGCAGGCAGAGGCAGGTCTGCTGGCTATCCATAGGAAGGTGCCTTCCGGTGGTGGCGCCCCTTAATGTTCATCTTACAAGACTTTAGTATTAATTATATATACAAAAATATATATGAAGTATCTACCAAGTGCCTACAGTTTGTTTTCCTTCCTTCTATTAAATACCTCATAAGTTTACTCTTACTCTGACGCCCTGCAGAAAGTCCAAGAAGGAGGATTTGGTTTGTGGTTTCCTTCCCATACACAGATTTGGTTACCAGAAAACGCTCTTGAAGCTCAGGAAAATCTTCCTGGGTATATGTGACAGTAGCCTTGATGGGGAGGTAATGGGCTAGAGGTAGTGGCAAACATATGGCACATGTGCTGCAGTGGCTTATTTGTATCACTGAAAGCTCAAAAAGGTTCGCTATTACTGGGCTAGGATGAGCAGTAGGGCAGGTGTAATTCCTTGAACCATAAGCTCAAGATTTGCTCTTATTTATTTATAAAGCCAAAGTATAAGTTCACTGACATTTCCAGGTTTTTTTATGTACTCTAAAACCAAATAAATTATACATTATTAGGAATTTTATGTTTAGGTCTTAATGAATTTTATTGTATGTCCTAATTGACTATTACTTACTATTTGTGTGCAGTACAGCTCTAGGTGCTTTTCATATATTCTCTAATTCATGAAGTAATCTTTTTGACTCCTAAACTGTTGCTAAAATGCCCATTTTGATACTGTAACTGAGACACTGAAGGATTTGATGGCAAGCTCAAGATTGCTAGTTAAAAATGAGTAAGATGCTTATTGGTAAGAATTTAGAGAAATCCTTTAATCATTTGTATGACCTTCTGAACTCTGCCACCCCAATGGTGATAGATATTTGTGCTCTCACAGAAACTTGCTCCTGGAGTCAACCAGTTTGCTTATACCTGCGTACAGGATCATCCCATTTGGACAAATCAGCAGTTTTGGGAGACAACTTTTTACAATGCAGTGCAAGAACAAGTCCGCTCCCTGTATCTTTCAACAAAAGAAGACAATCATGCTCCATATCTAAAGCATAAGGTAAGAGAGGAGAAAAGAAAAGGCCTTGTGTGAGACTAGGATTTTTCTCACTGTAAAGAAAGCTTTTGCAGATACTTCAGGGGCAAAGGGAAATCTAACCCTTCCTACTAGTATATTTGAGTTTAATTTAGGGAACCCAAAGGTAAGTATTTTTCTTCTGTTGCTTTCTGACATTATATTTTTCTGTAACAACTTCTTTTTTTTCTAATTTTTTTAAAATTTTATTTAAAGAGAATAAAACAAAACAGAATGAAGGGTAGCAGCAATACAGTATTCCAAGGAGAAAAGGAAAAGAACAACAAAAAAACCTAAAAAAATTATTGCTTGACAAATTACATACTGACTTCTTGGAAATAATTGTTCAATTTACAAAGTTAAAACATGTAAAGTAGACATTCAAACAGTGAGACTGTCAACAGTTCTGCTCCACAATCTGACAAAAACGGCAATATGGTCATCCATCTTACCCATGCAAATATACATGCAATTATATCAAAAGGGTAGAATTAAACACAACAGAACAGAGCAAACGGATCACAAGAAAGCAATGTAAAAGACAAAAATTTCAAAACTAGACAATCGGTGATATTCACTCTCTATCATATTGACTTTTGTTTACTTCCAAATCGTAGTCCATATTGTCACATACAGGGAATTCACATGAAGCAACCTTGTATGGAATTGATCTGAGCAGGATGAGGAGGGCATTTCAAGTCTTCAAGACCAGACATTAGGGAAGCCAAGAATGGCTGTCACAGTGTCTCTCATTCTTCTCAAAACAGCTGTCCATACCTTCATGTGTGTTGAACTTAAATAAGGCAAAGCAAGCTAAGATCACTTTGAACGAAAAGTGATAGTTTTGCTGGACTTCACATCATGACATTATGGAATCAGCACTGGGTATTGTAGTGTCTCTTTTTCTTCAAAGTAGTTGTTCACTTCAACATGTGTTGTATAGTTAGTTCTCTTAAACTGTTTATAAGCTCTACACATGCATGAGTCTCTACTTCTATATCTATCATTTCTGTATTAGCAGGAAAAACAAAACAAAGCAAGATAAAACAAAACAATTCCTAGAAAAGCATGAGGCAGAAAAGTCACATAAAACCACAATACAAGGTGATCTATAATGGTTACCATGGTGTCTCAGCAGTGTATAACAACATTAATAAAAACGAAGCATTGGAGGTATGATAAGACTTCAAAAGCAAGTAATAATCAAACCAGGGTGGGTATCTTAGTGAATCTTGTCATCTTCAGTGTAGTTGCCTATACTCTTAGACTTGATGCTATCCATCATAACAGATTTAAATAAAATCAGTCAATACAAAGTAGCAATCTAACAAACCAGATTCAAATAAGATCAGTCATAATAAGACAGTGTAAGTTATAAAGGGCTTCAGATTAAGTTGATAGGAAAATTAGAGATGATTACCATAATATGGCCTCTTATGTTTGGTATAGCTGACCATGTCCTCAAGTCTAGTGTAAGTAGACAAACTGGAACAGCACATAATCCATCCAAGCAGAGTGTTGAGAATAATGTAAATTTTAAATCTTGTTACCCCATTAACAATATCCTCTGCCTTCATTTTTTAGACAGTTCCTCCCCTTTCACTCCCATGGGGTGCACTGCTTGTTTTGGGTCCCACTGCCTCCCTATTATGAGCATCTCAATGGACCCTATTTCCTGATCTACTCTGCCTGTGTTTCTCTCTGTTACTATTTCGAGGCCCTCTATACTAGAGATTATGGCCAATCTTCTCTGCCTCATTTCTGCTATCCTATTTTTCTGCCATTGATAGTCTTTTTCTCTTCCACTCCACTGTCTGCCTTGTTCACTGAGGCCTCTCTGCCACTGTTCCTGAAATGCTCATATTCTTGTTCTCTCTCCCTAGAATGTCCTTCAGTATTTTTTGTAGGGTTGGACTGGTGGTCACAAATTCTGCTAGTTCCTCTTTGTCATGGAAGCATCTTTTTTCTCCATTAATTTCTAGAGAGAGTTTTGCAGGATACATCAATCTGGGCTGGAGATTGTTCTCCTTCAGTGCTTGAATTACTTTACTCCAAGCTCTTCTTGACCTGATGGTCTGTGTTGAGAAGTCTGCCGTGATTTTGATGAGTTTTCCTTTATAGGTGATCTGTTTCTTTTCTCTGATGGCTTTTAATATTCTGTTCTTATGTTGAATTTCTCAGATCTTGATTATTATGTGTCTGGGTGTAGCTCTGTTTG
>PVJX010042341.1:0-14223 GCA_004027295.1 Dolichotis patagonum
ATGGCTTTATACTATTGTGTTATGTTTGATATTATTGTAATTGAAACTATGCTCAACTATAGCAGAGTAAGAGATATGGTGTTAGATACTGTTGATGTCCAGTTGACTTAATGTAAAGTACTGTGTTGCCTATGTTGTCCTCTTCTGATCTGCTCTGTACTGCCCCCTTTTGTTTTATTGTCTTTTAAATAAAAAAAAAAGATTATTAAGCAGAACCACCTGAATCTTCCTATCATCCTTATAAAAACAGGACTACGAAGAAATCCTTATCACTTCCATTGCTTGCTATCTATGGAAAATAGATTGTTTTACAACATGTAAAAGTAAAACCATTTTTTAAACAAAGAAAACAAAATTTTTAGACACTTCCAGCAATTTTCTACAGGCCATAAGTTTCCAAATTTGGACACCATATCTCTCTAACCTGATTAAAATCTTTCCTAAAATTAAATAAAATGGTTGTCATATAATTTTTATAATTTTTACTACTGCCGTAATTAAGATATCCTAAGTGGACTTGGAAATTTTTTAAATAAAAAATTCCTCCTAACACTTTTGGTCTTCAAATACTGTACGTCTAGCTCTGGTATATACTAAGTTTAATTTCTTGATTGCACTCCACTGATATCTGAGGTTTTCAAATTTAATGGAAATGTGGCTTGATATTGGGAAAGCAAAGATGCTAGCAAGGAAAGCCTAAAAGAACAAAGCTTAAGACTGAGGCCAGTGGAAGCCATTAATAAACAGATACAAAGTTTCAGTAAAGCAAAATGAATAAACCCTACAGATTCACTTTGCAACATTTTGCCTATAGTCAACAATAATGTATACTTAGGTTTTTTTAAACAGGATAGTTTGGCTGTGTTCTTATCACAGCAAAAAAAATTCAGGTCAAAATCAGGTGTGGTGGTGTGCACCTGTATGGCCAGCACTTTGGGAAGCTGAGGCAAGAGGATCTCTGTAAGTTAGAGGCCAGCCTGACCTCCACAGTGAGTTCAAGGTAAGAACCTGTCTCAAAAAAAAAAAAAAAAAAGTTCAGGACAAACTAATATAATTCATTCTCATATAGCCATGAAACTAAACAGGAGTGACTGCAAGTGAAATATGATAGAAGAGTCAAAGACAGAGACAGAACTTATTTTCAAAAAGTAGGTTATACAAAAAATGGCTGCTTTATGCTCTGGAAGACTTCCAGTGCTTTGTTAGTCCTGTTAACTTACCTTTCTATTCAGACCCCCTTGACACTAAATTACCCTGCATTCCCTCTGAGAACTGAACAATTCAACCAAATGCAAAGAGCAATTCAGCAGACAAGATGGATGAGGCAGGGGCAGTGCTTGGTTACTGGCTCAGATCTAGGACGACAAAACTCCCATGACTTCAAAATCAGGAAAGACTAGGAATAAACACTGGTTACCCAGCCACCCTGGTGATGAAGGAAGTAATAACCCGCTGCGATGAGATGACATTCTGCACAAGCACTCAACTCTCTGACAGAGATGGTCTGTAAAATCAGACTTTGTGCACTAGGAAAATACTCATCCCCACTAGGCTAGGTTCTGTGACCTGCCCATTATTATATGTACCATTAATGTTACAGTCTATACATCTATTCCCCTGGTGGGGACAATCCTAGTTTTGTTGTGTGTACAGAACAATCTCAGCACCAACATAAAAAACATAATCAACATAACGTATTTATCATTTTACTTCAGAAAGAAAGCAGCATAATGACAAGAATAAGAGCAAAGTGTGTTCTCTCCAGAGTGGACCCCTCCCACTGAGCTTCTGTTTCAGACCAATGGGAGAGGAAGTCCCCATTCTGCCAAGGTGGCAGGGCTGCCAAAGGATCTCAACAGGGACAAGGGTTTAGGTCTTAGTTGGGCACAGTGGGGGTCCACTGTGGCTGACTACCAAGGGTATCACACAGAGGGACCTTAGGGCTCATCAATTCTTAATGCAGTTCAAGTCTAAAACTTTAGAAACCAGAATTTTCATGAAGAATCAACTCACAAGAAGTAAAGATATGAAGATCAGCCACGATTACATGAATGAGACATTTCTTTGCCATTCAACACTTTAAAGGCACTGCTAAGACTTCTCCTTTCACTGAGGAGAGGAGACATTGCAGAGTGCTTTCCGTGAAGAACAGCAGAGGGGAGCAGAGAGAACTGTGCGCACTCACAAGAACAGTGATGTTGAAATGCACACTCGAGTGAGAACAGGGCTCAGACATGAATTCTCCTGCTTCTTTCTGAAAGGAACAAGAAAGCCTAGGACCCAGATCGCTTAGCTCTCGGGCAATTACGTCAGAAGCTGCTTACTGCTACTCCTTTTAAATCTCCATTTCCCACACATTTAGGGAAAAGTGATATTTGGAGGAGTTATGCTCAAGGCTTTTGGCCATCAGGAGTAAATCATTTCCACTGTGCTTACTAAGGCAGGAATGTGGACTACTGTTTGCAGAAACATTTTCAACAATGAGAGTCAAAAAGGGGAGGGGAAAAGGCACTTCTTCATAACTGTTTAATAGAAGGAAACTGGACTAAATGGAACAATATCCACTCTCAAGTTTTCTATCACTCAGGGTAGTGTGTTGGAATACAATGTGTGTCCACAAGGAACTAGAGAAGACAAGGAAAGATAGTAGAATGTACCGGTGGAAAAATAAAATAGCAACAGTCAGAAGAGATTCTTTGTCTAAAGTATCAGAAATGAGAAAAATAGAAAAATAAAAAATAATGACCAGAAGAAATTCCTTGACAAAGTTTCAGGAACAAAAAATAACAACTTGAAAATATTCTCATAAAGAAAAGATTATCAAGAGTAGATATGAGATTTACAGTGTTACTGAAAATAGCACACAGGAAAAGAAGGATAATTAGAAAACTAAGATTGCAGGTTGACAGATCTTTTTTGTAAGAGAAAATGATACTTGCCTTTAGTTTCATCAACCTCTCCACCACTTTTTAGAGAATAGTAAGTGATTATTTTCTGCATTAGGACAACATAACAGCTTTTGTTACCATTTAGATAGAAAAGTCAAATATAGCTACAATGACACTGCCTTTTAGCCCTCCATTATGGAACAATGATTAAAAATTTAAGTAGGAAACATTCCATGTACATGTAGTAAGAGAGGCTACGATTTAAAAAAAAAAAAAAGTAAAAACACAGCTTACTCTAGCTGAAATAGGTGCCAGCTCAGAAATATTTTTTCCACTTGGAATAAAATAATACTTCAAATAATCATTTGGAGTGATTCCTTCTGTGATTCCACTATTGTTATTACAAAGAGTTTAGAGTTTTAAGAGCATATTTTGGATTAAATGACCATGGTTTCAAATCCAGGTATGTATATTTTAACAGCTCAAAGCAGCTTTGGGAAAATTGTCAAGAACTAGCAGAGATCCAGAAAAGTATTGCAATGTAGCCAAAAAGCCATTGGATAAATAACATCTGGCATTAGTAGTTTCTTATACTTGAGTTTCTCAACTTCCTCTCTGGAGAAACTTAAGTCCATTTTGGCCTCTCTCTGACTTCCTTAAAAATGTTTCTGGAAACAGATACTTTGCCATCTCCTAACTCCTTTATCTGGAGAAATACTGCAGGCACTGTTAGTAAACCACACTGAAGCAAACAGATGCTGGTGTGCTTGGTGTGCCACAGCCTGCTTCGGGGCTTCTTGGTCTTAGTCTCTGATCTTTTCAATTCTCAGCAAATCTGAGAAGAGCATGAGGCTCAGCTATCAGAGTGCCGTGCATGCCACTTCAGTCTTAGTACTAACTAGCTGCATGCTCAAGAACGAGTATCTCCCCACCCATGAGCCTCCTTGCTCTATTCCCCTCCTTGGTTCACTGTTCCATCTTCCTCCTTGGTTCTTCCCAAAGGGTAAATTGAGGCTCAAGGAAAAGAAGCTAGCCCCAGCCAGGAACATGCCGGGTAACCCCTAAAAGAGAAGTGTCCAGGGAGACTCAGCCCTGGCTGTGACAACCATAGCACACCTCAGAAACCATCAAAGTTGCCGTCTCCAAGAGCCTTCTCTGTGCCAACCAACCTATATCATCCTCGTTCTCCTTCATCTTCTCAGCTGCTCCCCCTTCTCACCAGCTACACCTCCACTCCCCCCATCTTCATGTCTTCAATAACACTGTGTTAGAATCCCATCACAGTCTAATTTCATCATTCATTCCTCTTCTTAACTCCAAATATCAAATTCTCATTCCCTCTCTCTTTCCCTCCTCCTGTCCCAACTCCATTTTTCTTTCTCAAACAAGTAAGCCAGAGGAGATATCTTAAGTGAGAAAATAAAGTTCACAACAGGGTCATTCAAACTTATGATCCAGTGTTTTTTTTTTAGTAACAGGACTTTTTAAATGCATACTTTTACAGTCATACCTTTCAACAGTTTCCAATGCTCAACACACTATTTAAATATTACTTGACAAGGCACAGAAGAATAAATAAGAACTCTCTAGTTGAAACTGAAATTGAGGGTTGAAAACAAAATAACTAAAGTTTCAGACTGTCTGGGATGGCAGTAACAGAGGTATACCATTGCTTTTCTTTTTTCTTTTTTTTTTATTTTAAAGAGGGTAAAATTAAACACAACAAAACAGAACATAAGAAAGCAATGTAAGAGACATAATTTCAAAGCAAGACAACCAGAGATCTTCACTATCATATTGTCTCTTGTTTACTTCCAAATAGTTGTCCATATCTTCACATACAGTGAATTCATACAAAACAACATAGTATAAAACTGATCCAAATAGGATGATGAAGGCATTTTAGGTCTTCAAGACCAGACAATAGGGAAGTCAACACTGGCTGCCACAGTGTCTCTCATTCTCTTCAAAACAGCTGTCCATACCTTCCAATATGTTGAACACCACAGATTAAAATCACTCTGAACAAAGAAAAATAGTATTGCTGGATTTCACAATATGACACTCCAGAGTCAGCACTGGGTACTGTAGTGTCTTTTTCTTCAAAGTAGTTGTTCATTTCATCACGCATTATATAATCAGTTGTCATAGACAGTTTATAAGTTCTATGCATCCATGTGTCTCTACATGTATATCTATCCTTTCTGTATTAGACGGAAAAACAAAACAAAGCAAGACAAAACAAAACAAATTCCTAGAAAAACATGAAATGAAAAAGTCATACAAAACTGCAATACAAGGTGATCTATGGTGGCTACTGTGATGTCTCTTGTTATCATCAATAAAACTGTCTATATCACCAAGCCTAGTATACTTGAGTATAGCAGTAAATAACAATATTAATAAAAATGAAAAATTAGAGACATAAGACTTCAAAATCAGGTAATAATCAAACAAGATTGGGCATCCTAGTGATCTTGTCATCTTCAGTGTAGTTGCCTATACTCTCAGACTTGATAGTATCAATCATAATAGATTCGAATAAAATCAGTCAATACAAAACAGTAACCTAACAAACAAGATTCAAGTAAGATCAGTCATAGTAAGACAGTGTAAGTTATACATGGCTTCAGATTAAGTTAATAGGAAATTAAGGATGATTACCGTATTATATCCTGCTATTCTTGGTATAGCTGTCTGTGCCCTCTCATCTACTATAAGTAGACAAACTGGAACAGAATATAATCCATCTAAACAGAGTGGTAAGAGTGATGTGGATTTTAAGTTATGATACACTATTAACAATATCCTCTGCCTTCCTTTTTCAGATAATTCCTCCCCTTTCACTTCCACAGGGTGTACTGCACATTTTGGGTCCCACCAACTCCCTCAGTTTTTAGATTAGGGGGTCAACCTGCTATTCACCTAAGTGGTTCCAAACCTTCCCACTCCTGGACTTGATCTCAAGTTGTATTCCTTTACCTACAAAAGCCTCAAGGTTTTCCTTTGTTATAGCTAAGTAGTTCTCTACTACACAGAAGTATCATGTCTTTCCAACCTATCTGCAGGTGCTGGTCAAGTTGCCCCTATTTCTCTCTGGTTCCCTGTCACATAGAGCATTGTTTTCTCATATTTGATTTTTGGCCCATAAATCCTCTTTTCAGGTTAATTATATTTCCTATACTGAGCATCTCGGTGGACTCTCCCTCCTGATATACTCTGCTGTGTTTCTTTTTGTTAGTGTATCAAGGACATCTATGTTAGAGATTATAGCCAATCATTACTGCCTCATTTCCACTATGCTATTTTTCTGCCATTGATTGTCTACTTTTCTCCTTCATTCCACTGTCTACCCAGTTCATTGAGGCCTCTCTACCAGAGTTTCTGAAATCCTAGTATTTTTTCCCCCTTTCTCTAGAATGTCCTTCAGTATTTTTTGTAGGATTGGATTGGTGGTCACAAATTCCCTCAGTTCCTCTTTATCACAGAAGCATCTTGTTTCTCCATTAATTTTGAGAGACAGTTTTGCAGGGTACATCAATCTGGGTTGGAGGTTATTTTCTTTCAGGGCTTGGAGTACTTTGCTCCAAGCTCTTCTTGATTTGATGGTCTGTGTCGAGAAGTCTGCTGTGATTTTGATGGATTTTCCTTTATAGGTAATCTGTTCTTTTCTCCGACAGCTTTTAATATTTTATTCTTGTGATAAATTTCTGGGATCTTGATTATTATATGTCTGGGTGTATCTCTGTTTTGGTTGTAGGTGGCTGGAATTCTGTATGCCTCATACATCTGAGTATCATTTCCTTTTTCTATGGTTGGAAAGTTTTCCTTAATTATTTCTATGAATAGCCTTTTTATTTCCTTTGTATATATCCCTGCTTCTTCACTCATGTTTTTTATTCTTAAGTTATAGATCCTCATGTCGTCTTCTAGCCTTTGTATTAGTACTGCCTGTTTCCTTGTTATTTTTAAGATCTTTCCTTTTGCGATCAGTCATTGCAAACCTGTCTTCAAGTTTTGTTAATCTATCTCTAGTTTCTGTGAGGCAATTTTTCCAGCTTTCGATGGAGTTTTTAATTTCCTGATAATCTCTTTGAATCTGTTTCATGTATTCTGGGTTTTCTTTATATTCTTCATCAAATGTTTCTCTCCTTTTTTTGTGTTCCTCCATTCTTCTGTGTCTTCTTGAGAGGTGCTTAGCATTTCTTTTATTAATCTTCTTATATCTTGCCTTACTTGAATTAATATTTCAGTTTTGAGCTCATCTATGAGATCATGAAAATATCTCTTTATTTCCGCTGATGTTGTGTCTGATATTGCATGTTTGCTGACTTCAATCTCTTTTTTATTTACCTCTCCTGGGTCAATATTCACAGGTTAGGGGGCTGGGGGCTTTTTCTTATTTCTTTTTCTTGTCATGTTTTTGGTTTCTTCCATACAAGTGTACAGTGGAGGTCCCAGCCCCTTTTCTTGTTGGCTATGGTTCTTCTGAAGCATGCTGGCTAGGGATTTCTGCCCTCTCCAGGTTGTTGTTGGTCACTGAGGTGCAAGCAGGGGCGGTGCATGCTGGTCCCCCCCCTCCGAGTCAGTCAACCCGCTGGGGCCTTCACCACATTAGTGTGTGCCGCACCTAAGAAATCGGTTTGTGACAACTCACTGGGTTCAGGCCTGTCCTGCCCAATTCCAACATGTCATCCAGTTGGTCACCCCTTTCCCGTGGGAGGGTCTTACTCAGAGCACTCACTGCGGGTTAGTGCAGCTCTCCATGCTGGGTCCTTTCTCCGTTGGGCTTGCAGACCCCTGACTCCAGCGTGACCACAGTGGCTCCCACTGGTGAGTGTGCTGTTATCCAGAGTTTGGGCAGCTCCAGCAAGAGCCCCATGGCGTGAATCTGCACTGCTTCGATGGTAGCCCCACAACCGAGTGTTTAGCCAGCTCTTTTCCCTTTAGTTTCTTCGTGGGTCGAGAGGATCCATCTCCCTCTGTCTGGACCTCTCCAGGATGTTTTTATTCTGGCATCTAAGTTGTTTCTCTCAGGGAAGTTCTGTATTTTGCCACTTACTGGTCCGTCATCTTTAGCTCCTCCTTATCATTGCTTTTAAAAAGTGAGGTCCACTACTTGTACGTCAACTGTCTAGTCACAGGCAGCAAAGAGGTAACAGAATACAGAAATTGAGACCAAGCACTGAAACACTCCTACAGTAACTTCAAAATGAAGAATAAAATAATTAAAATTCGGGTTTGTCATTCATGTGTTTGTTGCTTTTCTAGTATTTTTCCAATAATCTATTCATATTAAAAATTAAAGGATCCTCCAACTATACAAAACTATCAGTCCACTGCAGTTTTGAAATTTAAAACTCAGTTTCTATACAACAAACTTCCAAAAGGCTTAAGAAAAAGACCTGTATTGACCTCCACTGGAGAACATAAACTTATGGAAAGTATAAACACCATTAATTAGGGGCTAGGTGATGCTATGCCAAATCAAACTGCCCTTCTAGAAAGTGAAATATAATCCAAAAAAGAGCAGAAAATATAGCTAACTGTCCCCAAATGAATTACTTAAAGCACACACACTAAAAAACAAACACTATCACTTATTACAATCATAAATGCCAATCAAGCATTACAGTACTACCAATGAAAACATGACATAGCAATCTCTGAAAAAAAAAACACAAAAACAATGTCTTAGTTTGATCTCCATCAATAAAAATTGGTAAAGAAAAGACAAATGGTTCACTTTGCCTAAATTTTGAGACAGTAAATACATGCTGATGAACAAAGTTATATATCTTGAAAGAGAACAGTCATATAGGCAGAGCTATCAGAAAATTCTCACTTAAAAACAGGTTGCATCAGTGTCTGAGGGACTTCCACAATTCTCAAGGGTTGGCCTTCTGGAATCCTAGTTTACTTCACCTGTATAGTAAAGACAATCTTTATCTCTCAAGGTTAGCAGGAAACCAAACAACAGGGGATAGAGCACTTTTTGAAACTATGAAGTAATAGTTCTCAAAGTATCATCCAAGAACCTTTTGGGTCCTTTATATTCTTCAGAGAACCTACAAAGTAAAAATAATTTGGGTTTTTTTGTTTGTTTGTTTGTTTGTTTTGTTTTGTTTTTTGCAGTGGCAGGATCCAAACCAAGAGATTCTCACCTGCCAGGCAAGTGCTCTACCACTAAGCTGCCAAAATCATTTTCATTATAATAATAAGTCATTTTTTGCCTTTCTCTATTAACCAGCTGTCATAAGCATACACTAAAGTTTTACAGAGACCACAAGCATGAGAGTGGGACGCATCCATTGCACAGGCAGACCTGAGCACCCACGGGTCTTCTAGTGCACCAGACACTAAAGAAGTCTTCAAAAAAATAGTTTTGCTGAGTCAGCACCATTTACAGACTGCCAAGGTGGGAGAACAAGGATTCACCAAGAAGTAAGCCCTTCCTGCAAACGTGTACCATGCGCAGGCTGCTGCTGGCAGGGGGACTGCCAGATCCCAGCGTTTCTCCATGAATCCGCACCATTTGCAGATTGTGGGGGGAAAAAACAAGGATTCACCAAGAAGCAAGCCCTCCCTGTGAACCTGTGCCATATGCAGGCTGCCGCCAGTGGGGAAGTGGGGAACAGCCAGACCCGTCTTTCCCATTGAGTCAGTGCCATTCGTGGAATGCAGGGGGAGAGACCAAAGATTCACCAAGAAGCAAGCCCTCTCTGCAAACCAGCACCATGCACAGGTCAGCACCTGCAGGAGAACAGTCAGACTCAAACCCTTCCAGTGCACAGGCTGACAAACAACAAAAGCCAATCCCCTCCTCACCTCCCGCCACGCAAAGCAACAGGCTGATCCAGAGAAACACAGGCTGTGATGATAGATAGTGAGGTGAAATGCAATTTGATGCTTGTGGTGTTTGGTGTTTCACTGACCTTGCAGGTCTAGGGCCAGTGGTCTGAGCATTTACTCAGAGGAGAGCAGTACGCAGTGTGGCATCTAGGGGGGATCTCCTTCTGAAGGCGGTGGCCATTGTTAACTCCCTATTGTCTTGTTTTGAAGTCCTGTATCATTTGCATTCTTTTTGGGGGGTTGGGTTGGGTTTTGTTCTGCTTTGTTTTGTTTGCTTTTGTTATACCCAATGGCATATGCAGCTATTTCAAAGATAGCAAGATATATTATGGTAGCCATTTTGGATTTACTACTGTCTTGTTTTGGAGTCCTTTATTGCATTATTGTTTTGTTTTTATTGGTTCCATTTTGTTCTGTTCTCTTTGATTTTTACTATGTCTGAGGGTATCTGCAGTTATTTTGAGGATGGTAGGAGGCACTATGGTAACCATTGTTGATTTTGTATTGTTTTGAAGTCCTGTATCACATATACTGGTTTGTTTTGATTGATTTTATTCTGTTTTATGTTCCTTGGTTTTGTCCTCTTTAAAATAAATAATAATATTTTTGCTAATATTAAATGAGTTTAATGTTATTGTTAAATATATTAATAAATATATTTAAATTTTCTCAACTGACAATGTAGTGATATCAATAGCTATAACCCATATACAAATGAAATCTCACTTGAGATTTTTTTTAAGGTAGTAAAATACAACAGAACAAGACAGAATAAAGCAAATCCAGACAATGCAGTGAAACTGGTACAGAACTTCACATCAAGTTACCAGGATAACAGTAATAGATACCACAGTGTATCTCGTTATCTTCACAATAGTTGTCCTTTCAATCAGGTATAGCAAAATCAAACCAAATACAGAAGAACATCATAAAACCTATCAAAACAGAGTACAGAATAGAGCAATACAATTAATCAAAACAAAGCAAAACAGTGAAAACAATATTTGCCTTCAAAGACAAGATAGAAGGAAATCCCCCATATTTGCTATAATGCATACAGTCATCCTCCCAAGAGATGCTCAGATCTCTGGCTCCCATTTGCTAACCTGAGGTGGAAGGGGATGTTTGATTCTCAGCACACATGGCGGTAGGCTCCCAGCTGCCTACCTGGGAAGCAAGTGGGTTGCTTTGTTGCCCACAACCTAAGTTCCTACATAGATCGGATCTTGGGAGATGCTGGCTGCCTTCACTTGAGATTTTAATATCGTTAACATTTAAATCAGACACCCCCCCCAAATTCAAAGACCCAATCCAAAATGAGCATCTGAAATTAAAATGCACTTCTCAGATAAAGAAATACAAATAGCAAATAAATTATGAAAAACTATACAGCATCACTGACAGATGCAAATTAAAATAACAGTGAGACTCCATCTCATTCCAGAAAGAATGGCTATCTTCAAGAAATGAACCAATAACAAATGCTGGTGGCACTGGCCGGGGAAAGGAACCCTTCTCCACTGTTGGTGGAAGTGTAGACTGGTGCAACTACTGTGGAAATCAGTGTGGAGACTCCTTAAAACAAAGATCAGAAGCCACATCCCCCAAGCTATGGCCCTCCTGGGTATCTACCAAGAAGAATTGAAAGCACCATACCACAGTGATATATGTGCACCCATGTTTATAGCAACACGATTGGTAATAGCTAAAACTTGGAAACAACCCAAATGCCCATTAACTGAGGAATGGATAAAAAGGATGTGGTACTTTTATACAATGGAGTATTACTCAGCCATAATGAATGATAAACTTAAGTATTTCATAGGTAAATGGATACAACTCGAGACCATACTCACAAGTGAAATAAATCAGACTTGCTGTGTAAATATGATAATGTCTTTTTCATTGTGATAAGTTAAGAGTAAATAAGATTCAAAATGTACAATAGATATTGAGAAATGGGAAGAAACTGTTCAAAAGGAAAGAGGAACTGGGATGGGAGAAAGAAGAAAATAAAGGAAAAGGAAAAACATACACACACAAGATAGTGAAGATAGTTGTATTACTTATTTCTTAGTTCATTGAAAAGAAAGCTTTGTGTCTAGACTGACTGATTAACTTTCTTTTTCTTTATTTTAAAGAGAATAAAACAAAAGAGGGCAGAACAGAGCAGATCAGAATAGGACAACATAGGCAACACAGTACTTTACATTAAGACAACCAGACATTAACAGTAGCTATCACAATATCTCATGCTCTGCTATAGTTGAGCATAGTTTCAAATACAATAATATCAAATATAACAAAAAAGTATAAAACCATTCAAAGAGTGAAAGAATTACAGGGCATTCTGAACCAAATAACAGAGAATGATCAATGGGTACTATAATATCTCATTTTCGATAAAAAATTTTTGTTTATACTATCACACATATTCAAATCCCAAAAAGACACAATGTGATAGATAGAACCAATGGTAGTAGAAGAAAAGAAGCATGGTAGGACTTCTAAGAAGGATGATATTAAATCAGCAATAGCTGTCATAATGTTTTGTTTTGTTCAAAACAGCTGTTCATGCCATCATGCATGATATAGTCAAACAAAACAGAATAAAACCATTCCAACTGATGAGTGAAAACACTGAAAGGCTTCAAAGCTCTGAGATGGGGAATCATGCTTATCATAAAATCTTATATACTCTTATCAATTCTCATACTAGGGAGACTATATGGTATTTACACATGTGAGTTTGGTTTATTTAGCTTATGAGTATGGCCTCAAGTCATGTCCATTTATTTATAAATATCTCAATGTGATCATTCTTTATAGCTGAGTAGTATTTCATTGTATAAAAATGCCACAAATTTTTTATCCATTCCTCAGTTGATGGGCACTTAGGTTGTTTCCAAGATCTGGCTATTACAAATTGTGCTGCTATAAACATGGGTGCACATATATCACTGTGGTATGATGTTTTCAGATCTTCTGGGACTATGCCTAGAAGTGGAATAGCTGGGTCAAATGGGACTTCCAAACCCAGCTTTTTGAGGAATCTCCAGACTGACCTCCACAGTGGCTGCACCAGTCTACACTCCCACCAACAGTGCAGAAGAGTTCCTTTTTCCCCACAGACTCTCCAGCAACTGTTGTTGGTAGTTTTTTCTATCCTGGCCATTCTTTCTAGGGTGAGATGGAATCTCAGTGTGGTTTTAATTTGCACTTCTCTCATGACTAATCATAATGAACATTTCTTCATGTATTTATTTGCCATTCGTATTTCTTCATCTGAGAACTGTGTATTCATTTCAGATGCCCATTTTTGGATTGGGTCTTTGAATTTTGAGGGTCTGATTTTTTTTAATTCTTTATGAGTTTTAGACAGAAGTCCTTTATCTGAGGGACAATCCATTAAGATTTTTTCCCAATTTGTGGGTTTTCTTTTCACTCTGCTGGAAATCTCTTTTGACATGAAGAAACTCTTTAATAAGATATAATCCCAGTTATTGATTCTGGGAAGTATTTCCCGTGCAGTTTGATTCTTGTTCATGAATTCTCTACCTACCCCTATATCTTTGAGGTTTTTACCTACTTTGTCTTCCAGCAGATTTAGTGTTTCTGTTTTAATATTTAGATCTTTGATCCATTTAGATTTTAGTTCAGTACATGGTGATAGGCATGGATCTAGTTTTAGTCTTCTGCATATGGATAGCCAATTTTTCCAGCACCATTTGTTGAAGACACTGTCATTCTTCCAGCGAATATGTTTGGCCCCTTTTTCAAAGATAAGGTGGTTGAGTGGGTTTGTGGTTTTGGTTGTATCTTCCAATCTATTCCATTGATCTTCAGGTCTGTTTTTATTCCAGTACCATGTTGATTTTATTACTGTAGCTTTGTACTATAATTTCAAATCAGAGACAGTGATGCCTCCTGCCTTGCCTTTCCTGCTTAGAATATCCTTCGCTATTCTAGGTCTCTTCTGGTTCGAGGAATTTTAGGAGTGATTTCTCTAGATCTATGAGGTATGTTAGTGGTATTTTGATTGGGATTTCATTGAATCTGTATAGTAATTTTGGGAGAATGGCCATTTTCACAATGTTTGCTCTTCCTATCCATAAACAGGGGATGTCTTTCCATTTTCTGAGGTCCTCTTCGATTTCTTTTTTCAGGGTATTATAATTTTCCTTGTATAGTTCTTTTACTTCTTTCGTGAGATTAATTCCTAAGTATTTCATTTTTTTGGATGCTAGTGTGATGGGTGTGGCTTCTCTTACCTCTCTTTCAGTATTTTTGTTGTTAGTGTATAGGAATGCTATTGATTTTTGAGTATTGACTTTGTATCCAGCTACAATGCTGAATTATTATATCTAGGAGTTACTCAGGGGAGTTTTGGGGGTCTTCTATGAAAAGTATCATGTCATCTGCAAATAATGATAATTTAACTTCCTCTTTTCCTATCTTTACTCCTTTTATTTCTCTCTTGTCT
>PVJX010042342.1:0-14197 GCA_004027295.1 Dolichotis patagonum
TTGCATATTACTAATTTTTATTTTTCCTCCACTTCTCAGAAGTTTAAAACATTCCTCATTGTTTAATAACGCTGTTAGATTTTGTTAATGTAGTTTATCTTGGCTACAACTTGTATATTCTGTTGTACTATAAAAGTGAACTGTAAGTTTTTTCTAATATTTTATATACCTTTATTTTACTCCCTTCTCCCTAACTTTTAATGCTTCAGTAGAAAAATTTTTTCTTAATCCTTTTCTGCTTTAACTCACTATTTTGTCGTTTCAAAATAATAAACAGAGCTTAACTTGGTATGTAAGCCTAAAATCTTTTTAAATGGCTTCCCTTTATAAATTGCCTTCATTTTTAGCCATTGGTTTTTAAACTTCTCATCTCCCACTTAACTAGTTCTAGAAAAAGTAGACTATAATGAAACAAGTTTATATGAGTATAAGTAGGGGAAATAGTTGTACAAAATATGAAGATTAAAAATAGTTGTTTCCTTTGAATACAAAATTTTAACACTGTTAAAATAATCAAAAAGGTAGAATAAATAACATAGTTTGTATTATTTTACATTGAGAAGAGTGAACATCCCTAACTTCTCTGTTAGCTAAGAGTTTATAATGTTGATATTTCTTTACGGAAGTAATACTAATACTTTCTTCAGAATAGCACTTTTAAAAAAGACCCGCATGGCTTTGCTTTCTGTGACCAGGTTTTTTTTTTTTGGTACTGAGAACTGAACTCAGGACCTTGCACGTGCCAGGCAGGCACTACTGCCGCTGAGCTGGATCCCTGGCCCTCCTACTCAGTTCTTTATGTTGCTGTTTGATAATGAGCATATTGTTACTAAATTTGCATTTTTTAAAAAGAGTTTCTTCTTTGGGAATCCCATTTATCTTCATTTGGTGGAGTGTGAATTTCAAGAAAAATAAGTATTGGTGGCTTAATAGAAAGGCAGAAGCACTGTGAATGGCATGCTTTTACTTTCCAAAAAAATTTTTTTTAAATTTTATTTTAAAGAGGATAAAACCAAGGCAAATAAAACAGAATAAAACCAATCAAAATAAACCAGTGTAAGTGATACAGGTTTTCAAAATCTTACAAAATCAACAAGAGTTACCATAATGCCTTTTGTTATCTTCACAATGACTGCAGATAACTTTGGACATAGTAAAAATTGAACAAAATGGAATAGAAGAGAAACAATAAAAACAAAACAATGAATGTGATAAAAGACTTCAAAACAAGCCAATAGCAAATCCAAAATGGCTACCATAATATGTCTTGCTGTCTTTGAAATAGCTGTTCCTGCCATCAAATTTACCATAATCAAGTAAAAGAAAATAAAACCCAACCCAGCAAAACAATAAAAATGATATGGTTTCCAGGCAGGGATCACTTCCTGCTGAGGCTTTGTTCTCTTCCTCCGTAGTCTGTCAACAGTGCTGACTCATGGAGAGAGGCTTGGGTGTGGCTGTCCCCACTTGGCTAGCGGCCTGCACACGGTGCTGGTTTCCAGGCAGGGATCACCTCCTGGTGAGGCCTGGTTCTCTCTCCTGCAATCTGAGAATGGCGCTGACTCATGGAGAGAGACTTGGGTCTGGCTGTCACTACTCCGGCAGCAGCCTGTACGTGGCGCTGGTTTCCAGGCCCATGGTTTTACTTTATAGCCATCTAAACCATTGCAGTTCATGCTGGTAGGAAGACTCTCAAATGGAAGACCAAGACCAAAGCAGGAAAAGAAATTGTGGGAGCAAGTAAGCGTGGAATGAAATGAAGTCAGGAACCTTGAGTTCTTGTACTGATTTTGTAACTAGTCCCTGTGGCCTTGAGAAAATCTCTGTGAGTTTGTTTATCATTATTTAAAAGATTTGAAATACAGTCCTTTTCTTTGAATTTCTGTAATTTCATTATTTTCAAAAGTGATGGTAATTGTATGCAGCTTAAAATTTAGTTTTCAAAATGCCATTTCAGGAATCTTATAGTATCCTTTGCTTTATGGCAGTGTACATTTATTTTAGCATATGTTTTCTTTTTGTTTGTTTTTTGAGGCAGGATCTCCCTATGTAGTTCTTGTTGGCCTTGAACTCACTGTGTAGCACAGGCTGGCCTGGCATGGTGATCCTCCTGCCTCAGTTTCACCAGTGCTGGGATTAGAGGTGTGTACTACCACGCTTGGGCTTTCTTTCTTTTTTAAAAAAATTAATTAATTAATTAATTAATTTTGAGACAGAGTCATTCTGTGTAATCCAGGCTGGCCTTGAATGCAGTGTGTAGTCTAGGCTGGTCTTGAACCTGTGGTAGTCCTCCTGCCTCAGCCTCTTGAGTGCTGGGATCCCAAGTGGCCACCACCATGACTGGCTAGCATACGTTTTCTGTGCCTCCAAGCACACATTCAGTTGTGACCTGTGCAGGGGTATGTAGAGGGGGGAAGCATAAATACTTAAATGAGTTGCATTTATGCCCTTTGAGTTGCATTAATGCCTGTTTTAAAGTTGCTAACTGGCACTTAAAGATAAGTTGTTTATAAGGAATTGTAATGAATGTATTTAGACAGTAACTGTAGAATGAATTTACATTTTATGTTTTACTTTTTAAGTGCATTTTAGACACTACTTTCAATCTTCTTGTCTTCCCTCAGAGTAGCACATACGTATTTCTAAATTGCATTTATAATACTTACTCTCTTAAGTCTTAAAAATTCTAATTAGGAAATTCCTAAGAAAAGAAATTCTTGAGTTAGAATTATATCTTGTTTCCTGAAAGTAGAGAAAAATAAATTCTATGCAGAGTTAGGTAAAATACTCTTTAAGATCTGTATTTATTCATGACCCACTTGACAGACTGATTGATTTATTTAATTATTTATTGGCTTATTTATTTATTGGCTTTTGAGTCAGGATCTTTCGGGTAGCTTGGGCTGGCTTCAAACTTACAGTTCTGCCTTAGCCACCTGAGTGCTGGGATTAGAGGTGTGTATTACCATGCCCTACAAAAAGAACTCACTTTTATATATTGTACAAGGAAATGACATTAAATTAATATTTTAATTTTCAGTTTCCCTTAAGTATATTCAACTAGGGGCCAGGGATATTGCTCAGAGGTATAAGCACCTGTCTGGCAAGCTCAAGGTCTTGAGTTGAACTCCCAGTACCAAAAAAAAAAAAAAAGTCTGTCTGTTTATCTCTCTATCTATCTGTCTATCTCTATCCAACTAGATTCAGCAGTTCGTGTGTGTGTGTGTGTGTGTGTGTGTGTGTGTGTGTGTTGCGGGGTTTTTGGGGATTGAACCCAGGGCATTTACATACCAGCCCTTACTTAATTTTTTATTTTAAGACAAAGTCTCATTAAGTTACCCAGCTGGGCTTGAACTTTGGACCCTCCTGCCTCAGTCTCCCAAAGTGCTAGGGTTATAGGTGTGTACCATCAGACCTGGCTTGCTTGTGTAAAACTAAATGTGAGAGTAAAGGTAAGCCTTCTGGTATCATTTTGAATTTATCATGTTTCCTGTTTAAACTTCAGAAACTAGTCGTTCATTATTTTTCAGAAATGGAAAATTCATTTTTCCTGTAGAAATATGGTACAATTTTAACTCACCAAATTATTTTCTACTTTTCTTAGATTACTTTTTTTAAAACTAGAGTTTTATTGCTATTCTGGTCCTGACTTAAAAGGGTATTATATCTTAACAACTTCACCTAAAAACTCCGTTGTTTGGGGTTTCACATATTTATCAAAAGCCAAGCAAATTAGAATTTTGAGAAAAATTTCTAAATGTTGGTTTTCCCTATTAAAGATGCAGTTAGAAGTAGAAAACTTTATGTTAGACAAATATTGATAATGTCAGATGTTAAAATATTTAAGAACCAGCTGAACCTGAGTTAAAAGTAAAATACTGGAATCTGAAATTGGTCAGTTGATGAGGAGAGTGTATTCTTCTTTATAAAATTAAAAAATTCCCAAAGGAATGTTCTTGATAAACACATATATAATTAAAACTTCTGTAGTCCTACCACTTTGTTTAAAATACTACAGAATTGAAGTCATTCCTTGTGTTTCATTTGTGTCTTGGTGAAACAATTATAAATTCCTTCTGAAGCAAGTCAGGGAAGTTAGTGAATTTCCTTTGTTATTAAAGCATGAATTCAAAACCTTTTACTCTTGAAATTTTAGCATATATCTATATGAAGATTAAATTTACATGTAAATGTTTTGTATCACTAATGTGTGATTATCTCTTTTAATAGGTTCGTGTGAATTCATTAGTATGCTTAGGAAAGATACTGGAATACTTGGATAAATGGTTTGTACTTGATGATCTGCTACCCTTCTTACAACAGATTCCATCCAAGGAACCTGCGGTCCTCATGGGAATTTTAGGTAGCTGAAAACTTTGTCATTTGCTCCAACTTCATTGTTTTACAAATATTTTACACAAACATTTTATTGCAGTTTGTTATTCAAATATAATTTCTAGTCCATAAAATCATTATTCTTTTCATGTATATAACATTCAGTAATTGAAGAATGATGAGATAAATGTTTATAGTTTTCTCTTCATTGATTTAAGCAAAAACAGTGAAAGTACTGACATTCATAAAAAAAAAAATAGGATAATCAGGAAACATACTTTCACAAATGTCGTGATGGCATAGTTTCCCCCATAGAAGGTGCAGTATAAGAGAGGCAAACAGAACTCCTTGAAATGCTGATGCCAGTCTTAGAAATAAAACCTGGTATTTATTTGGTATTCAACTTCTAAGAGGTAAAGCATTATCTCTGTCCTTAATCTAATGAGATAGGAATTATTTGGTTTTAAAACAAGGAAACTCAGGTTCAGACAGATGAAATAAGTTACTCAAGATCATACAACTGGTAAGTGGAAGGGCTTATTTCTAAAATTCAGATACATTTGAGTCTTAGCCAGTATATTTTACTCCTGATATGCTAAAGTGTATAACTTTTTACATATTCTGTGCTATCAGCAAATTAAAATTATTCTGTCAAGAAACTCTGAAATTTGTATGTATTTAAATTATATGTATTTGTATGTATTTATTCGTATGTATTTAAATGAAGTTTGTATGTATTTAAAGCTATGGAAGTCCAGTCTGAAAATGCCATTGGGTTTTATGCTAATAGACACAGACATAACTGTAGAAGAACAAAAGGATGAACAATTGTATTTTTATTAAACTTGAGGTTCTTCCTTTTATTTATATTTTGGGTTTGGGGACAGGTTCTTGCTCTAGTCCAGGCCAGCCTTGAACTCTGTGCCTCCCAGGCTGGCCTCAACCTCATGGACTTCTTGGCTCAGCCTCCTAAAGGCTGGCATTCCTGGCATGCACTGCCTTTCCAGGCTGAGCCTCTTTATTTTTAAGAAACACTGTATTATATGTCTCTGTGTCTTAACATAATGCACAACTTGTATAAAGCTCTTAGTAGGTATTGTAGGAGTGATTAAGAAGTATTTATTGTGGACCTTTCTTGGATGTAGAACTCTTGGGATATGGTTTGAATCTGTTTGTGCTCTTAAGAAATTTGTGTTCTTGAGCAGAAGTTTGGTATAGTAGAAGAAAGTTTCTTCATTTATTGAACAAGGATAAAAAGTGACATCACTCTAGGGTTCTTACTAGAATTTGGTGAAACGAAAAGTAATAAGCATAGCACCTAGCAAATAAACATTCAGCAGGTGTTCAGTAAAGTAGTTCGTGTATACATTAACAGAAATAGTTGGAGGTGGGGTGTTCTGATATGACAGATAATTTCAAAACATTTAAAATATAAAAGTGTTTAGAGAATATCAAGCCTTCTTCCAGGCAGCTTACCCAAGGAAGACTGTGGAACAGGCGTAGCAGCTCAAGTCTTGAAGTCAGAACAAATAGGTGAGCAGTAGGAAAGGATCGCGTGGAGTTGAATAAATTATTAAACTTCAGCCATAGGGAGTTTTATGTACTGAAGAAGTGAGTAAGGTGTAGGTCCTGTACTTCTACTGTGCTACACTGATTATCAGAATATCTCATTGTGTCTGTTAAATTGCAGTGTGAGCTTGTACATCGTGTCACATTTTTTCCTACCAGGTATTTACAAATGCACTTTTACTCATAAGAAGTTAGGAATTACCAAAGAGCAGCTGGCTGGAAAAGTGTTGCCTCACCTCATTCCCCTGAGTATTGAAAACAACCTTAATCTTAATCAGGTAGGAATATTTTGGGGTTTATTCAATTTATTCAGCTGTTTTTTTTTGGTATTTTTTTCTTTTATAAATTGTATACTGCACATAAAAATTGCTAAAACAAGGGAAGATGTGAGAGTTAGATGAAGAGAGTTTATGGGGTAGAAAGGCAGATTGTTGAAGCCCTCATTGGGAGATGGTAAATAGGTTGTTGAAATATGTGTCGCATTTGGGATGACTTTAAATTTAGGCTGGAAAGCCATTGTGAACAAAGCCATGGAATGTATTTGGGGACGGTATTTGTTCTTTATTGCAGTATAAGTCACTACACATTCTGTGTTTTAGAGCAGCACAGTTTTATCGTGTTGCAGTTTCTGTGGGCCAACCAGGTGGGCTCTGCTCCGGGGCTCACGGTACCGCAGTGAGGGCGGCCCATGTGGGGAACCATCTGCTGTACACTCACTTCAGTGGTTCATGGAGGACTCAGGTCTTTTGGGCTGAATCCAGCTAACACACAGCAGGGTCTCCTTCCTCAGTCCTTGCTGTGTGTCAGCTAGCCGTGGCTGTCAGTCCTGTGTCATGTGATCCTCCAGCGTGGCTTGTTTTGTCACAGCCAGCAAGAAAGTCTGCCAGCAAGACTGAAGTTCCTCTTTTACAGTGTAATCAAGGCTGTGATACCCCACTGTGTTTGTTATAATTCTATTGCTTTGAAGCTGGTCAGCTTTGAAGCTGGTCACATGTCCTTCCACCTTCAAAGATAAGAGATTGTACAAAGACTTAAGTAACAGGAGGTGGAGATAATTAAGAGTTGTCTGCCAGAGGGAAGGAATAATTCAGTGTGATACATAGAAGAATAATTAGATGAAATAAAGTGAGTCTAGAATCGGTAGAGTAAATGCCTGTCTGCTTTAGGTATTTGAACTTTTAAGATGCTGTAAATGTTTGAGCACGGGTCATGAGTGTTCAACAATTACTGCAGAATTATTTCTATATAGCTTGACTGTGATTAACACTGCCATGTGTCTATACTGACTTTCTTGAAGAGAATAAACTCTGAGCCAGTTGTTACAGCTTATTCTTCATTGAATACCCTCAGCCCTAGATCAGTGCCAGAAACAAAAGTTGAGAGACACTTGACGTTTGGAGTAACACACAATAAGCCATTTTTGTTGACAGTGGGACTGATGTTTAATGAAGTGTAATGTGAAAGGCTGAAAAGGAGTTACTGTTTAACTGAGAGTGTCAGATGGAGAGGTAGGGAATGTTTAGAATTGGGGACTGAAAAGTGAATTAGAACAATGGGGATTAGCTCAGTGGCATAAGCGCAAAACCAACCAAACAAACAAACAATGACAGGAACAGAAGGCTGAAGGAAATGACAGTGCTTTTGGTGGTAGGGAGAGGCTGAATGAGCAGGTGTGGAAATAGACAGTAAGGGTTCTTTGATAGTAGTAAGGGAAGCCTTTGAGTGTCGGTCCCTTTGACGCTTTGTCTTTAGTGGTAGGTTTTGGGTTAGGATTAGAAAAATGGAGACTGAATATTGAGTATGAATAGGAAATGTCATTTATATTCTTAGTTCTCATATGTCTAATTTAGGATGTTTAAAAATATCTAGGGCTTTAGGATAAAATGAACTATTTGAAGTATTTATTTTCTTCAGCTTTATAATTCTTGGAGGGCCTATTTTCAGCTGGAGAAATACTATGAATTTTGTTTTCTGGTAATTTACAGTTGCTTTAGTATGGATATGGTCTGCTTTCCTCTTTATCCCATGGTCAGGCTTTGTAATTCCAGGCTGCCCACTTCTGTTACTTATGATTTAAAATAAGTATATTATACACAAAGTGAAAAAGATGTTATACTTAGGGAAACATTTTTTAACATTTGATTAAGAAACAGTGAATACCATGCGGCAGTCATGGAAAAGCCTCTGTCTTTAGGAAGGGTTCCTAACAGTCCCCCTGCACGGGAGGACTGAGAAGGACACGCACAAAGCTGTACTCCTGGCTGTGGTTTTTTACGGTGAAGACACAGCACAGCATCGTCTTGCTGAGGAAACTCTTGTGGAAGCTCCCAGCCAGAGACCTCTGGCAGTAGAGTCACACAGGGCAAGCTCAGTTCTCCCACTCATGAACTGTGAGCACACATGTGAAATGTGAGCAGCCAGAGAAAGTCAGCGCCCCACTTTTTTGTGGAGAGCTGATCAAGGAGCACCCGCTCCCTGTTCTCAGATTCCAGACTCCCAGAAGGGAAGCAGGTGTTCAGTACAGAGAACATTCTTCATACAAACAGTGCAGGCACAGCGAGCCACTGTTAGTTCATCAGGGGTACCTTCCTGACATCAAAGTTCCCGGACACCAGACAAGGCCAGCCTTTTGCACACATCCTTCCTCTCGAAACAGCAGGCAGGCAGGTGCCGTGTTAGCTCAGTCTGCATGGGTTGAATGCCTCTCACAAACATAGTGTTGAGCAAAGGAAGCCAAAGGTGGGAGAGGATCTCCCGAATGAGTCCATGAATCCAAAGTACAAAAACAGCTGAAACCAGTCCCTGCTGCCTGAAGTCAGAACAGTGTTTTCCTATGGAGTGTGGGGCGGGAAGTGACCAGAGAGAACAAGGAAGCTTCTGGCACTGTTGTGTTTCTCCATCTGGCTACCAGTTACATTCTGTTTGTGAGGTTTGTGAGCTGTGCACTTACACTTTTCTGTTAGTATTAGTGAGAGGTTTTGTTTTTTAAGTTAGCAGAAAGTGTTGGTACACTGAGAAAGAAGGAGGCCTTTTGTTATTCTTGTGATGAGATAGGGAGGAGCTGCTGCTGGAGGATGGTAGTGAGGCAGAGTCCTGAGAAGTGGGCAAGCTTCAGGACACTGCATTCTCACTCTGGAAACTTTTTAAAATGTGTTTTAGAGACTGGATCTCACTGTGTAGTTCAGACTGGCCTTGAACTCATAGTGATCCTCCTGCCTCAGCTCCCAAGCACTGGGATTACAGGCGTGGCCACCACGCTGGGCTCTGAGTACGGACTATGTCATGGAAGCTCTTGAATGTTTATGAGGAAGTTGCTTTGTCTCTCCTGCAGCCCAAGTGTAAAATAAAAATACACCTATTCTGGAAAGTTGTGAAGATTAGTAAAATAGTATCTGTATGAGGGATACAGGCATAAGATTTGGGGAGAAGACAGTGGTTTCTAGATTCTTCCTGGTGTCATTCATATAACTTGTTTATGAAGATCCAGAAGTAACAGCAGCAGCAGATACCCCAAGTTTAACCAAAGCTCATGGTACATTATAAAATAGCATTAGGCATACCTCATGAACGCTCTCCAAAAGTTGAATTATGCACATTTAATTTCTACTAACTTTTCAGAAAACAAGATTTATGTGAGCCAGATGTCATTTTTCTACCTACCTGAATAAATAGGAATTGTCTCTATGTTTTTAAAAGAATTATTTCCTGATAGGTACACATTATCAATTTATAACTTACATAAGACCCTTGAGTTGAGCCATTAGCAACTCAGGCCCTAAAACTCCTTGGGACATGTTTTATGGAACTGCAAAGCCTCCTCAGTGACCAAGACAGTGCTTACCATCGCACAGAAGCGTGGCACGGCTTGCTGCGGCGCACCCAGTTTACAAGCGCTGTCCTTGTGCCACTGGTGCTGCCTGAGTCCTGTTCCCTGGTACAGTAGAGGACTCTGTGATTAGCTTAACTGTGCTATTGTAACCTTTACTACAAACCCGAAATGTGACGGGCGTATCAATTTCTTCTTTTCCCAGTTCAACTCTTTCATTGCTGTCATAAAAGAGATGCTCAGCAGGCTGGAGTCTGAGCACAAGACGAAGCTGGAGCAGCTCCACATAATGCAGGAGCAGCAGAAGTAAGTAGGCTGCGAACGCGTGGTGCCTCGCCCGGGGCAGGGGAAAGGTACCTCGTGACTGATTTTCTGGAATATGGGATAGGAAAGTTGCTGGGTTTTAATCTGACCATATGTAAAATGTATTAAAAATATCAAACATGTTAACATTTTGAACTGAGTTAAAACAGGATATTGCTGAAGATCTAATGCGACTTCTGAGCACAAAGGCATAATGTGATACAATCTTAGCATTTTCTTTATGTAAGAAAATTGTGTTTCTGAGAAAAATCCCTGTTGGCATTATCCACTGGTTTTCAGATCTGTGAACCCCCTGATGTTTCAATTTCTCGCTATCTGTTTTCTAACCTCAGGAGCACTTATAAGACATGTAGTATTATAGCATTCACCTCTTATTTTTAGGGAGGATTTTCTAAATTATTTGTAGAATACTAGCATTTAAAGAAAGAATGCCAAAGGGGAAATTTTTCACTAAAAAATGTTATTAAAGTCAAAGATACAATAAAATTTACATCAGTGATAAGCAAGGTCCTCAAACAAATTGTAGCTTCCACCCCATTATAAGGTGAAGAATATGGAGGTTTAGACTCATGGTGCAGAAACAGGCACAACAGCCCTTTGTGTGCTTGAAGGATTTTGTGTATACATATGAGAAGTTTGATGAATTGACTGTCTTCATGTAGGGGCCTAGGAAAATAATGTTTAGAAGTATATTATAGGTAAAACCAGTTTATTCATTCTTTTGGTACTGGAAGTTGAACCCAGGGCCTCGCACTTGCTAAGCATGCACTCTACCAGTAAGCTATACGCCTCCCCTGAAACAGATATTTAATATTTATATTTGAGGAGGAAAAGAGGCCTTTTTTCTTCCTATTTAAATTAATTTTTAAGACAGTTCCGATCCACATCACAGAGCTATGTTTGCCTTGTTTTATAGCACCGAGTGCATTTTCTAGTAGATCTCAAAAAGTTGAATTTAAAAAGACTTACATATAAATTTTTTTTGGCATGCAGACAGTAGTAGTAGAAAATAGTGGAAAAGATAAAGATTGTCCTTAAAGAACGAAATAAAAATTTATTTTTATTGCTTTTTCATAATCATCTTTCCTTTAGATCTTTGGACATAGGAAATCAAATGAATTCCTCTGAGGAGACAAAAATTACAAATGCTGGAAATCAGGTAGGGAGATACTTAATTTTTGCAGAAAGTGTTTGACAGTGTGCTTTATTTAAGAGTCTTTTAATCTTCAAGCAGTGAGACTGCATTCTTATTAAAATCTCTTTTTTTCTATTTTATCAGATTGAAAAAGTTTTTAACAACATTGGAACAGACCTTTTGACTGGTGGTGAATCAGAAAATAAAGAAGATGGGTTACAGAGTAAACATAAAAGAGTAAGCTGTTGTACTGGTTTTTTTTTTTTAGTACTCATTTATATGGTAGGACCTCCTGTAAACCAGATGCTTGTTGGGAAATACTATTTAGCTTGTTTGTTACCAAGAAATTTTCTATAATTATCTTTATGAAATACGGTTATGTGCCACCACACCTGGATGTGTTTGTTTCATTTTGTTTTCTGTTTCGTTTGGCAGCGCTGGGAATGGAAGCCAGGGAACACTGAGCTACACCTCAGCCCTTTTTATTTTTTGACATGAGATCTCATTAAATTGCCCAGTCTGACCTAGAATGTATAGTCCTCCTGACTCAGCCTCCTGAGTAGCTGAGATTACAGGCTTGTGCCCCAACTGGTCAAGCTTTTTCTTTCTTTTTTTTTTTTTAATAGATTAAGCCCAGCAGCCTTTCTTTCTTTTCATTCCATGGTGGCAACCTTAATTTTATTGATCTGTCCAATTTTCTCTTTGAGATTTTTGAAGAGTAGTGGTCAGTTATTTGGTAGCATGGCCCTCTGTTTGGATTTGCCTGATGTTATCTGTTTAAAGTTTTACATTTTTGGCAAGAATACCACAGAAACAAGAGAAACCTTCCTGGTTTCTTCTGCTAGGGGTTCATGTTTTTATGCAACTTATTAGTGGTGAATCATCACTGTTTTCAAGAGAAACTTATTTATTTATTTATCTTTAATTTTAAAGGAAATAGAACAATGAAACAAATCAGATTAGTGATAAGACAGTAAGAAATCTGTGATAGTCACTGTACTGCATAATGTTGTCCTCTAAATAATTGCTTGGCATTAAGGCTTGTGAAGTCAAGCAAACAATACAGTTCCTCCGAATCTGCTGGTTGCTGTGGGGAGCAGGGCAGCCGGTCTCCTCTCCCCAGCTTGCCTGCCAGCCGGCTCACAGGCAGGGGCTTGGCTTCCATCCTGGTTCTCCCCATCCACTTTCCAGCCGGCTCACAGGCAAGGGCTTAGCCTTCTTCCTGGTTCTCAGGAGAATTTTAAAAGTAAATTTAGTTCCAGCTCATAAACAAATGAAAAATTTTTCTTCTCCCTCTGACTTGGAATAATAAAATGATGCTTCCCTGTTGAAATTTTGGTTAGTATCCAGTATAAAAAGATATTCTTGCCAGGTTTAGACTTCTACTCATTCACAAAATATGAATACCTGTAAGTTTAAAGGGAATGGAACTGGAGCATAGCAGCTTAGGAAATTGTCAGATGTTGTGAGCTTTCAGTTTGGCAACATTGGTAAAAGGCATCAAATTTGATGCTGACACTGACAATGAAAGAACTTGTTTTGTTCTTCCTTAGTTTTATGGAATGAAATAGATTGAACAGAATATCCCAGTTTTGTAGGATAGAATTAATCATGTTCTCATTTCTGTCTAAAAGATGATTCTAATGACTGCTTGTAATAGAAGTATCTTAGCAAAGACCTGTGAGTTTCTCTCTAGAGTTTAAATCTGGTAGTAGTTAGAAGTGGAACTTGGCTGTGTCAGTCGCCAGCACCAGACCGTGCTCTGCTATTAGTAGCAGGTACTGCTGGCAGGACCTAGCAGATGGACTTTATCAAAGAAAAGAGTCTTCTGTTTTACAAATAATTATGAAGGTGCCAGTTTATTTTTTTGCTTTGTTTTGTTTTAAGGCATCACTTACACTTGAAGAAAAACAAAAATTAGCAAAAGAACAGGAGCAGGCCCAGAAGCTGAGACGCCAGCAGCCCCTGAGTCCCCAAGTGCACACCACTGTGGCTCCAGCAAAGCAGGTCAGACTCGTTTGTGCAGTTTCAAGGGTACTTGTGAGGGCTCTGGACTCTACTACTACTCTTCCGGGGGTTGTAATACCTAGTTTCCAAAAAGTAACTGTGAAGATTTTCCTACAACTCTTCCTATCCTGCCTAATACATAGTGTTGCATGGCAGTGCTTGTTACCAATAGAGAAATGGGCGAATGAGTAGGTGGAGTGTAAAAAAATTAGGTTTCAGAACTAACTTTGTTCTGTTCACTCTGAAATGACCAGGAATATAATATTTATGCTCTTAATGAATTTTTGAGCTAACAGTTTTTGGCTTTTCAGGGACAGGTTTGTAACTTGAGTTAGGAAGATGTGCCTGCATCTCCTGACCAGTATTTATTTCTTAGTATGTTCTAGGTACTATTGTAGGTGCTGTGCTGTGACAGTGATAAGGGCCCTGGCTTATAAACTTTACACTGCTAACAGTTTAAAAAATAACTTTATCTTAAAAGCTTTAATGTATTTTGTTGTTCTCTTAATTACTGAAATTCTTTCTCTGAGAGTCTTTGCAAGACAAGATGCAAAATATAAGAACAGGAAAGACAAATTCCCACAAAATTTTGTTGAAATTCAAAATAATAAAGAATCCTTTTTTCATAATATAGCTCTACTAATTAGAAGAGTTTTAATTCTATTCTGGGAAGATAACATTTTACGTAATTGGAGTTTAATGTTAATGTTCACTGTCACAGAATTGATTGCAAATAATCATCTGTAAAATCTGTACAAAAATGATACAGGCTGTATTTGGCTTGCAGGCCATAGTTTGTTGACTTGATACAGATTGTTGAGTGTATTTTAAACTTGTCCTTTGTAATTTAATGTTTTTTTTTTTTTTTTTTTTTTTTTTTTTTGTGGTACCAGGAATCGAACTCACGACCTCTTGCTTGCAAAGCAGGCACTTATGCTGCTGAGCTAAATCCCTGGCCCATAATTTAATGTTCATTAATTATAAAGTAAACTGGTTTTCTT
>PVJX010042343.1:0-14192 GCA_004027295.1 Dolichotis patagonum
AGCAAATTTGACAGAGATGAATGCAAACACAGAGTGAAGACAGCCTGACATTTTACCCCAGGTAGTTATCAAGATTCTTTCAGAAGGCAGCCCAAAGGGGAATCTATCATCCCACTCCACTCTCTCTGAAAATCCACAAAATTCGGCCCTGTGACATCCCACAGGGGTCTGGGATTCTGTGTACGACCCAACCACATTAGAAGTTTTTCTGGAACATCAAGCAGGCATAAAATTTAGGAGCCCATAGTAATGGTGCTATCTACCAGAATGTGAGAAATTTGGGAACTCATTTTTTGTTCTATTGGTTCAGTCTTTTATAGTAAAGGAGACATGAACCGTGACCGTGGCCCTGGATACCCGCTACCTCTTGGAGGGGGAAAGGGTGCCAGGTCAGGAGTATGTGTGAGGAGGGGAGGGAGGGAGACAGGCTGGCAGTAAAAAGGTCAGAGTGCTAGTGGCCCAAAGGGGCAAGTGGGAGTGAAGTGGGGGCAAGAGGGAGACTAGGGTTGGTGGCAGGAAAGTCAGGGTATGAGGGGGCTGAAGAGGCAGTGGAAGGGGGACAGGGATAGTAGGGTTGGATGATTCAGGAGGGGGTGAAGGCTGGTACTGGCAAGGAGAATGTTCATTAGCTGGATCATGATCATTGACAGAGGTGGTCAACAGTCAGAAGTCCCCTCCTCCTTGGACAGAGGATGAAGAAAAGGAGAGAAGTCGGAGGACAGATCAGATACCCTTCCATGAAATAGCGATTGAATCAAGCTGGTGTTGGATGTTTTGGGTAAGATACGGCAAGAAGCCCTTGGACAAGGAGTTCACGAGGATGGGGGAGGATAGGAAAGAGAAGATTGATTACTGGGTCAGGCAGTTGGGGTTTCTGAGATTTTGAAAGCTCACCAGGAAGTAGCTATACTGTCCTGCACTGGGAGGCCATCAACCCCATGTAATCAGCCTGTGGACGATGAAGTGGAGGAAGGGGAGAGGGCGAGGAGAACTCTCAGGATCTGGGAGTTAGCCCAGGATGAACTACCATGGCCCACTCCTTCTTGGGTTACAAGAGAGTCTCCACCCTCTGCTCCTGTTCCTGGCTTTGAGCACCATATTGGGTGGGGAGGCAAAATGCAAACTCAGCAGTCCAAGAAGGCTTAATGGCAAACCTGAGAGGGACTTTTTGATTTGGCAACCAGAAGAGAAGTGTTCTCTTACAGACTTAGGGGGTTTAAGGGTTTGGAAGAGGTGGGAGTGGTTTGTGACAGAAAACTTCCCGAACACTTAGCTGGGGACTTTTGATTCCCTTTTTTGGTAATCTGGCATATCACCTAGGAAAATGAAGGTTGAATAAACAGATTTAGATTTCCTGAAATGACAAGCTTTGGAAAAGACAGAGGTACTTCTGTCCAGCCTTTATCATTCATTACTGGTGATCTTGAAAATTTTTAGGAAAACTAGTGAGGTTGTTGTAATGGCTTATATCTAGATGTCCCCCCAAAGCTTCTGGGGCTTTTTGGAAGTGACTGGATCTAGGGTGTGTCATGCTAAGATCAAGGGTGTGATGCTAGGATTAAGGCTACTTCATCCTGGGTTATGAGCGGGATCTGCCTTAATGGTGGGCAATCTGGAAGAATATATGAAACAGAAAAGTTTTATTGCTTGTCCTGTGTAGCTTGATGCTTCTACCTCTGTCATGCCACCCTTCCCTGGAGCCAGCCAGCTATGAACAGAAATCTCTACAAACTGTGAGCCAGATAAACCTTTCCTCCTTTAAGGTGTCAGATACTTTGTTTCAGCAACAAGAAAAAAGTAAAACTGTTATCTTACAGAATGCCCTTCTGTTGGAATTTGTCTAATATATTACTCATGATTAGTTTGGAATTAAGGAGTTGGGAGAAGAAGAAAGACCACAGAGATTTAGTATAATTTTTTTTTTTTTTTTTTTTTTTTTGGTACCGGGGATCGAACTCACGACCTCGAGCTTGCCAGGCAGGCACTTAAGCCACTGAGCTAAATCCCCAGCCCAATTTTCATCATATTAAGGAAATGTATTGCCAACAAAGATTTGATTATTAATTTTGAAGTTCACCACATGGCCAATATAGTGTTTATTAGGCTTCTTCACAATAAAGTTACCCTTCTAATCCATTCTTAGGAAGAAGTCATTGTATATTTACAATTAGAAGTGTTATGATATATATGTAATGTATTTACAGTATTTACATATATTTACTATATATATGTAGGCTATATGTTTACTATATATTTACAGATTACATATTTACAGTTGACACTGCTATAGTCTGAATGTCCCACAACATTCATGTGTTGAAATTTTATTGCCAATGTGATCATATGAAGTAGTGTATCAGGGACCCAGCTAAGAGACCCTATTACCTGTGTTATGGGTGCAGCGAGAGGATAAAACAAGAAACAGAAACATACTTAGTAATACATGATGAGTGCCTGGGAAGTTGATGTCTCCAGATGGGCCAAGAGACTGACACTCCAAGACAGCCACTATTTATTGGTGTATACAATGATAGGCAGGGCTATCGAAGGATCTGAAGTTGGTGAAAGATTCAGAGGTTCATGACTCAAAGAGCAAGTATAATTGGGATGACTCAAGAGGATGGAGATGATCTTATGCTAAGCAAGATTTTGCCCTAGAGTGTTTTTTAGACCTACTGATTTTAGTTTTAGTCTTAGCAGGTGGGAGAAGATGGCCCATCCTTAAAGAGTTGATGGAGAATCTCAAATATGTGGTACTGATAATCTCAAGCCTCCGTTTTATTTCGTAGGGAAGTACGCAAAATTAGCAATTGTGAATTTGTAGTTCTCAACAGTAGGGGCCTTTAAAAGATGATTAAATTCAAATTAACTCAGCTTTGTAACCAAAGCATTTATTTATTAGCTCAGTTTTATGTTTGGTTTTTTGAGTCAAGTCTCACTATATAGTTCAGGGCAGTCTTGAGCTAGGTACTCCAGCCTGGCCTCAAATTCTCAACAATTCTCCTAGTTCAGCTTCCCAAGTGCTGAGATTACAGATACGAGTCACCACACCCAGCTAAACCTTTTGTTTTTCATATTGCTGATAGGGGAAAGAAACTCCCAACCTACTAGATGTCCCATAGAAGTTCGTGTTATTTAAAATTGAAGAATGAATTTTATGAACAACGGAGGTCAAGTTTAGAATATATTTATTGAGAGAAAGAAAGCTTCTGTCCAAGAGAGTCAGAAGGGGTCCCGAGTGGGATGCTGAGAACATTGACTTTTCTAAGGATTTTTATAGAGCAAAACCACAAGGTAAGCCGGGTCCAAAGTGGGGAAAAATGGGAACTCACTTAGATGGGCATGAGGTGGGACATAACTATAGTCAAGTAGTAAGATTATGAGTGTAATTGCTCAGGTAAAATTGATTAAACTGGGATCAAATGGGGAGGTGAGTAACAGAGCAAGTGGGCATGAACACAGAACAGCACTTTTGGCTGGAGGGGGTTGGGTTAGTGGCTCCTTCTGGCTTCCTCAGGTGATCCCATACCTATGTGGAATATCAGTCCCTAATGTTTATTCTTGGGGTGTAGGTCAATGTTTCATTTTTTGTCTTGAAATGTGGCCCACAATGGGAGGTATTTGCCTCCCCCACAGTTACAAGGTATCATCTTCTGCCCTGGCTCCTTGGGGGACCCAGCCTATAGTATCTGACTGCCTACACTGTCTGACTGCCTATACTATTTCTATCTAACTTAGCTGCCTGAGCTGTTTTGAAGAGAATGAGAGACACTATGACAGCCATTCTTGGCTTCCCTACTGTCTGGTCTTGAAGACCTGAAACGCCCTCCTCGTCTTGCGCAGATCAATTCCATACTATGTTGTTTCATGTGAATTTCCTGTATATGACAATATGGACAACTATTTGGAAGAAAACAAGAGTCAGTGTGATAGAGAGTGAATATCTCCGATTGTCTAGCTTTGAAATTTATGTCTCTTACATTGCTTTCTTGTGACCCGCTTCATTCTGTTTAATTTTACCCTTTTGATACAATTGCAATGTATGGTTGAGTGTGTAAGATGGATGACCATATTGCTGTTTTTGCCAGATCGTGGAGCAGAACTGTTAACAGTGTCACTGTTTGAATGTCTACTTCACATGTTTTAACTTTGTAATTTGAACAACTATTTCCAAGATGTCAGTATGTAATTTGTCAAGTAATGATTTCTTCGTGGGTTTTTTTTTTTTTTTTTTGGTTCTTTTCCTTTTTTCCTTGGAATTCTGTATTGTTGCTACCCTTTATTCTGTTTTGTTTTTTTTCTCTTTAAATAACATTTTTTAAAAATAACTTAACTGTCCGTAACATTGCCAATGAATTCAAATTGTAATACACCCTGCACATATTGGGGGTGGGGTTGTTACAAACAAAAACTTTTTTTTTCAAATTCTACAAATGAAAATGTTTAGAATTTGCAAATTCTGGGATTGTTTTTCATATTAATGTTTTTAAATGTGCTTTTTTTTCCCCTTAAACAGCCATTTACCCTATGCCCTCTGTCCTGCTGGGTGAAGTCTTAGTCATCCTTTAAGACTTGGTCAAAATGTCACCCTTAAGAAAGATTTTTTTCTGATCTTTTCTTATATTTTAGGTTGAGATGGGCAATTTTAAAACACCTAATGGTATCTGTTTTTATAGTTCTTAATATAGTGTAGCTGTTTTCATGTCTGTTATAAGGTCCTATGCCTCCAAAAGGCATTTGACTCACGTATTTCTATATTCTGAGCATCCAGCAGACTTGACACAGTGATAGATATGGCCACATGTCTAAAGTTCAGTTGCCTCATATTCATAGCACTTCCTTAATGAACCAGTCTAGGCACCTAAAGGAGAACCTTAATTTAGTTCTCTGTGAAGCTACATTGACTAATTCATTGTTTTCAAGTGTTGTGGGAATCAGGAATTTCAAGTCTCCAATGACAGGAGAACCTGAGGAGGCACACAAAGAAGTGGAGAAAATAAAGTTCTTTAATTAAGCCAGCTGACCCGGAGGAACTATAGGTTCTGAATTCTGGACAACAAATAGTGGGGTAGGGGAGGTTTCAGGTATGGAGCAGAAGCTCACAGGAACATTGTGTGGTTAACAGACAAGAACCCAACATTTCCTGTTGCACTTGGGGCAGGAGGCAGGAACTTGTACAAACAGGGGTCTGCAGACTTCAGGCTGTATTTTCCCTTTTGATCCTCTATAATCATAGCCTGATAGATAGGTCATCGCTAGCCGCCACAGGACCGCAGCTCAGATGGGTGTGTACTAGCAACTGAGGGCTAACGGGCAGGCTAGGGCTTAAACGCTTTCTTGGAGGAACTTACTAAGGCAGAAGAGCAAGCAAGGGCCAAATATCAACAAAAGAAAGATTGGGATTATTCATCCAGGCAACAGAATGAGCCAAGAGGTCCAACTACCCCAAGGAAGTTCTACTAGCTCTTGGGTTGGGGATGTTCCTGGAGTCTGGCAGCCTAGTCTTGGAGGTTCTGTGCAGCCTAATGGATGACTCCTGATCTATTAACACAAAAACAGCATGCTTTTCTGAGGAAGACACAGGTACCTCCCTTTTCTGCAGTCAATCTAATGTGTGGCAGTTAGAGCACTGAATCCTAACCATTAGAAAACCAGGGATGACAGTTGACAGAATAGCTTAAGACATCCTGTGAATAATGTTGTGGGAGACAACTCCAGCGATGCCCCTTGAATGCAAAACAATTACTGTGACTTTGATTATTTGGAGACTTAATTCCTTATACTGATATGTAGAAAGCTGGCTATTATAGCCTTCTCTCTTCAATTGGCTCTAAGCATTGCAAATAAGGTTAGCTAGGTGCTGGTATGTAAATTCTAAAGCCAACAGATGGTCCTGTTGCCTCGTATAGTGTTCTCCATACACGATATGAGTGCAGGATATGAGCACAGTGGGATGTTAGAGCCAACAGCTCAGGGAATGTCAACTGGGTACAAGCCTCAAGATAAAGAGGCTATGACTCCCCAAGGCACAAGTTTGCATATCAGAAATGGAAGTGACAGCCTCCCAAAACAATACAGTTGCTACCTTAATTAGATTATGTGAATTGATCTTTCTGCATATTTTTATCTCTGCAATTTACAGAGATGCCATTCTTCTACCTGGCTAGCCAGCTGAAGTTACTCACATAATTCCTGAGCCACCCTTCTCCACAAGATAATAAATTCTGGGAGAGGCCTAGGATCAAGGCCTTTGTCCAACATCCTCACAGGGATTGGATTTAGGACCCCTTGGCTACCCTTAATTTGGAACATGCCTTGGTGTTTTCACTCTCGCCGTGGTTTGCATTGGTGATAGTAGATTGGAATTAACTTGCGAGGATTCCAATGACGTCTCAATAGGATTACAAATATAACTTTTTGGATTGTGAGGAAAACTAGAAAGATGATTACAATACTTGGGTTACTGCACACAGTATTTGGGATTATAACAAAGGTCCTCAGGCTTTAGCCATGTGTAGACTGGTCAGCTTCCGGTGTGACCAGAGCAGGGTCGTCATTCAGGGAGCTGGGTCCTGAGCTGTGGTTGGACGGGATGGCTTCTGTTGGAGTTGGGCCTTGAGTGGGTCCTTCGAGGGTCCAAGTAGGCAATCCAGGTTAGAGGGTCTTGAGGGTAGGCCTTTTTAACCTTGATGTGATGAATCCACAGAGTAATACCCTGCAGCTTTGACAGTGGTGGGGGTGGCAAGCACAACAATATTGTTGTAGCTTGGCATAACTAATGCCATCTTGTGCCCTGTATTTGACCCAGAAGACTGAAAAATTACTTGGTACAAATCCCATAAGAAAAGCAGAATGAGCTGCACCCACAAGAGAAAAATTAACCTGCGCAATGAAGAACTGGGATACAGGTGTCAACCAAAAATTAATGTAAGATTCTAGCTAAACTGTTTCCAACAGGATGTCTTTTTGTGGTTTTCTGTTTTAAAACCTCTGTAACTTTCCAGTTTGGGGCCACTCAGTGGAACTCTGAAACCTGGCTCAGCTAATAAAATTCCAAATTTATCGGTTTGGTTACTCAGATTCCTATATTGTTCATGAACCCACATCAAATACAAGGTCCCATCCAGATGGGTCATGGGACAGCAAGAGGCAGGGACAGGCTGAAGATGCAGCAGCATGGTTGGCTCTGTAGATGGAGGATGGGGCCACAAGCGAAGGGCTGTGGGCACCTCTAGGAGCCGGTACTTTCTCCCCAGACATCAGGCCCCACCTGGCAGTGGGGCAGCCCTCACCTGCTTGGACACATCTCACGCCAGGAACTTGAGGTGGATGATGGCAGGGGAAGCAGTCCTTGCAGTGTGGTCGGTGGTGCAGCCCATGAAAAGGGAGGGCAGGATTTTGGTATCCATGCGGCACTTCTCACTTACACACACCATGTATAACTGCAGGGGCAGTGTCCACTGTGGCTTCCACAATGTTGCTGCCACTCATGAAGGTGATGTCAGCCAGCGCCATGAGGCCATGCAGCACCTCCCCGCTGGGCTTCAGCAGGGACACAGTGACCAGCCCGCTGACTGTCACCATGATCCAGCCCTCCATGGGCTTCCCGCCAAACAACGTGAGTGAGGTGAGAACAGTGAGGGGCTGCTCAGACTCTCGGTCAGCCGTGGGTGCCCAACTCCCCTTACCCTGGAAGCAGCACCCTGGGACACCAGAGCACATGGCAGAAGCAGCATGGTATGACATACCAGAGCTCAAATATGGCCTGGCAACCAGGCGCCACCCAAGGTGGGCATCTTCTCTTTTCTAATGTGCAAAAAATGGCTTTGGTTTCCTTTCACAATACTAGGGATTGAACACAGTGCCTCTGCACTGAGCTCCACTCCTAGCCCTTTTTATTTCTTATGTTAAGACCAGGTCTTGGGGCTGGGGATTTAGCTCAGCGGCATAAGCGCCTGCCTTGCAAGCAGGCAGTCGTGAGTTCGATCCCTGGCACCGATTAAAAAAAAAAAAAAAAAAAAGACCAGGTCTTGGTAATTTGGGAAGCTGCCCGTGTGTCTCAACTGAAGTAGCCAGCGTCGCCTTCTGACTTGGGTATTTTTTGTTTTTGTTTTTGGTTTTTTTTTGGTCTTTTTTGAGGCAGGATTTCACTGTGGTTCAGGCTGTCCTTGAACTCACTTTGTAGCCAGGCTGGCCTCAAACTTGCAGCAATCCTCCTGCCTCAGCCTCCCGAGTGCTGGGGTGACAGGTGTATGCTACCACGCCCAGCTTGAACTCAGAGTTTGAGTCTAGGTGTAAACCATGCCCAGGGCTCACAGAGGAACCAAGGTTGGTCAGAGTGGGCTGGCAGGTAGGGACGCAGGGTGCACATCTTGCTGGCTCGCTCAAGCAGCCACCTACCTTTTCCCACATGTAGGGCCAGCTTCATGTCATTGTGCCAGGACAGCACCACGATGGGGTCGCCCTCCACCAGGCTCCCAGCTGTTGGCCAGGTGGTCCACCAGTGTTCCAGCATTTGATCTACACATCTGCATCAGCAGAGAGAAGCTGGGAGCCTGCGGGACAGAGATACATCACGGCATCCCTGGACAAGAGGACTGACCTGGAAAGGCAAGATCCACAGCTTGGGGACCCAGGGTCCCAGCCTCACCTGACTGGCACCTCTCCAGGCAGGTGATGGCCTCGCTGTGGCCTGATTTGATGGAGTGCACGTTCCAGGGGTGCTCAGTGTCCAGGATGCAGATCATGGGGTCAGGTCTGGGAGGGGATGGGGTGTGGTCAGCCCCGCCAACCTGGGCCCTCCAGATGCCGCAGCCCCTGGGGAAGTCTCCAGGGAACTGCCACTGATTGTGCTTAAGGCCACAGACACAGTGTAAGGAACTGGCCACTGATGTGGCTGTGAAAGTGCTTTTGAAAGGGACACAGCAGCCAGGGGTGGTGGCACACACCTGGCACCCCTATACTCTGGGAGGCTGAGACGGGAGGGTTGCAAATTGGAGAGAAGCCTGGACAACTTAGTGAGACCTGATCTCAAAATAAAAAATAAAAATGGGCTACACATGCAGCTTCATGCCAAGGCCCAATTTCCAGTGCTATAAATAAATAAGACACAGTAAATGGAATTGGAAAAAAATGACCCCAAAAGCTCCAAGTGGGCGCCTCTCTCTCATTATCCTAAGCCTGTACTTTGTGATCCTAATAGCTCCTATTACCAGAACAATGTCGAGGCCTGCCAGCAAGCACTGAGTAACCAGTCACCGATGCCCCAGCACCCGCACCGTTGTCCCATGGTTGCCTTCAGCCGGGCAACCCCAGGTCCCAGGCATGGAAGGGCTCTGAACCTCTGCTTCCTGGAGGTGACAACACCCAACTGCTCCCCCAGTGCAGAGGGACAGGGCTTAAGACCCTGGATGCCAGTCTCCGAGGGCGCAGGGAGGGGAAAGGAGGGGTAGGGATGCACCCTGGTCATTGGTCCATGGTGAAGGCGATGAGCCTGCGACACGACCATGCGCAGGCCAGGGCACCGAGGGGCAGTGGGTGCTCTTGGGCCATTTCTCCCACTCCCATACGTATGCCAGGTCCACAGTGCCCACCGTGCCCAAGGCCGTCACTGGCTCCTGCTGGGGGCAGGGATGCAGCGACGAGCCTTATGCTGGATGCCTGGATGGAGAGCCCCGAGTCCCTGCCCTTTGGCACCATCCTGCAGGGTGTGGACAAAGACTTTGGGTTGAGTTTTTTTTTCCAGCCAGGCGATTGGAGCTTTAGTATAGGGGTCCACCAGGCCTCATCCAGGGTGGTGATGCCCAAGTGTGGCATGAGGATTCCTGCAGGGAAGAGAGCCACGGACAGAAGTGGCCAGTGCAAAGGTCTAGCAGCCACACGGAGCCTGGGTTGTGGCCAGATCTGAGCCTGGCCAGCTGAGGACAAGGCAGGGGGCCATTCCTGGGCCTGTGGGTGTCCACCCTTCTCCAGGTGGGAGCCAAGAGTGCGGGGACTCTCTTAGGTTTCAGCAGGCCCCTCAGGCTATGCTGTCTAAGGGCAAATCATGGTGGGTGTGGGTGCAGCGGGGGGCAGGGAGAGTTCACTGCCCTGGAGCAGGTGACAGCAAGGACGGAAGGGGGTCAGGGGAGACTGCGCAATGGGCAGTGTGTCTGAGGGACGAGCCGGGGATACACAGCAGAGGCTTCAGGGACGAGAGGGACAGTGGCTTTCTAGGGACCTGGCATCAGTGGGACAGTGTCTCCCTGCAGCACTGCAGTGCCCGGTGGGGGGAACACAAGTACCCTTGACTAACTTCGCCCAAAGCCCCTCATTGCTTCTCATCGTTCACATCTCACCCTGGATTCGAGTCGCCACGCGATTTCCCCGGCAGGCCACAAATTCCCTGGTGCACCCCACAAGACCTCCAGACCCCATCCTAAGCTCTGAGACAGTCTCTTCATCCTCAGCTCTCTCCATCCTCAGCTCTCTCCATCCTGCTCCCAGGCACTCAAGATCCTTAGGCCTTAGGCCTCGCCCCGGCCCCCCCTGCCCCCGCTCCTCAACCCCTCAACCCCCATCCCAGTGGGGACCGATTCTCCCCACATATTCCCACCCAAGGCCCCACCCAGGCTTCGAGTAGCTTACCCAGGATCCTCCACAGCCAGACCCACCCCCTGACCTCTGAGCCACGCCCCCGCATCCGGCAGGTCCCCCGGGTAATTTTCACTGACCGCGGATGCCATCCGGAGGCAGGCAGACCTCACCAGGTCCGCGCACCTATGCGCTCACCTGGCTGGCACGTGAGCCCAACCAAGCAGGCGGCCGCGGCCCGTATTCGCCCCAGCGGCCCAACACAGGCGCCGCCATCTTTTCCGGACCAACGAGTCACCGGAGCTTGCAAAGACCCGTGGGATGGCGACGGCTCCAGCACAGCTAGACTTCCGGGTTTATTTGCATATGGAAATTCCCAGCAGCCGCTGCAGTTATACATGATAGAAGAAAAAACATTTTGCGAATTCCGATTAATGAATATATTTAGTTGTTTTGTGTTTCGTTACTACTAGTGTGAAAAAAGAAAAGCTGAGGGTTTTTTTTTTTTGAAAACTATTCACCCTTACTGTAAAGAAATTTATTTTGCGGGGTATAAATAAGAGTAGAGAATGTGTACAGGTCGTGCTCGCTTCGGCAGCACATATACTAAAATTGGAACGATACAGAGAAGATTAGCATGGCCCCTGCGCAAGGATGACACGCAAATTCGTGAAGCGTTCCATATTTTTATTTCATCTGTCCTAATGCTCACTGGCAGGAAAACAGCGTCTAACACGAGACGTATCTTAATTTTGTTATGATTCATGCATATGAATTGTGCAAATTAATGGGCTTCACAGTGACATTTGCATACTTTCGTTAAAAAACCCTTAACAGTTTATTTTGTTTTGTTTTTAAGCATTGTTTCCTTCCATACAGAAGAGAGAAAGTTTTCTAACTGGCTTATTTCACTTAACATGATGTCCTATGTTTTCCCACAAAAGATGTGGTCTGCTTTTTTACATCTGAGTAGTACTCCATTCTGCGTGTACATACATTGTCTTAATCCATTCATCTACCGATGAACTCTAGGACCTCGTCCATGCCTTGAGCATTTTGTCAACAGTGCTGCAGTAAGTTGCAAATACAGGTGATTCTTTAGAGTACTGACTTAGTTTCTTTCTGGTCTCTACTGGCAAATAGGGGAGCACAGAGTGACTTTTTTTTTTTTTTAAACGAGTGCTGGAATTGGAATCAGAGCTGAGGGCCCACAAGGCAAGCACTAACCACTGAACTGCATTCCCAGGCTCCAGGCTTTTTACTGTGAGACAGGGTCTCCAAACCCTAAGCCCATATGGTGGCTTGTTAACTTGTAGGTCTTTCCAGTTTTAAACATTATCCCCAATTCTTTTTCCAAAACTGGATTTTTGGACCAGGTGTGGGGTCACACACTTGTCATCCCAGCACTCTGGGAGACTGAGCAGGAAGATCCAATTCTAGATCAGTCTGGGTAACTTAGTGACTTAAGGAGACTCTGTCTCAAAATAAAACACAGGGGAAATACAAACACACACACACACACACACACACACACACACACACACACACACACACAATTTAGCTGGGTTCAAGGCCAGGGATAGTACCTCAGCAGCATAGTACCTGCCTGGCAAATGCAAGGTCCTGAGATGTAGTCCCTGAATAAAAAAAAAATTCTTTTAATTGCTGGGCATGGTGGTGCATGCCTGTAATCTCAGCACTCCGGAGGCTGAGGCAAGAGGATCACCATGAATCTGAGGTCAGCCTGGGCTACAAAGTGAGTTCAAGGCCAGCCTGAACTGCATAGCCAGACTGTCTCAGATAGATAGGTAGATAGCAGAGCTGCTGGCTATCTCAGCTTTCCCTACCATAGCCCACCCTGCTTCCTCTAGGGTGTCCCTTTATTTTATTTATTTATTGGTTTTTATTTATTTACTTTTTTTAAAATTTTATTTAAAGAGAAAAAAAAGCAATACAGAAAAAAGGGTAGAAACAATACAAAAACCTCAAAAAAAACCATAAATCACTAGTTGACAAACCACATACTCCCCGAAATAGCTGTTCATGTTACAAAATTAAGGCAAAGAAAGTGAACACACAGTGAAGCTGCAAACAGAAAAAAAAGGATGGAATAAAGCCAATTGAGACAGTATAGTGCAATTGGCACAGAACATCACAGCAGGTCATCAGGACAACAGTAACAGGCAACATTGTATATCTCGTTGTCTTCACAATAGTTGTTCTTCTACTGGGTAGAGCAAAATCAAAGAAATACACAACATTATAGAACACACCAACCCAGTATTGAATAGAGCAACACCATTAATCAGGACAAAGCAAAACGGCGATAAAAATATCTGCCTTCAGAGATAGTAGAAGGAAACTCCCCCGACTTGCTGTACCAAATATGGTCACCTCCTAAGAGATACCCAGATCCCTGGATCCCAATTGTTACGGGGGAGAGGGGGAGGATGTGGTATGTTTGATTCTAAGCTTGCCACCCGGTAAGCAGCAGGCTGGTTACTGGTTGGCTCAGAGCCCTAAGTTCCAACATGGTGAGGATCTCAGGAAACACTCTTGCTTCTTGTTTCCCCGCCCTGGGGTGGCCGCGGCTCGCCAGACCACAGTCACTCTCCAGGGCGGCAGGCTGCTTACTGGTTGGCTTGGCGCCCTAAGTTCCAGCATGGCGCGGATCTCAGGAGAAGCTCTTGCTTCTGGTTTCCCCGCCCTGGGGTGGCCGCGGCTCCCCACACCACAGTCACTTTCCAGGGCAGCAGGCTGCTTACTGGTTGGCTCGGTGCCCTAAGTTCCAGCATGGCGCGGATCTCAGGAGAAGCTCTTGCTTCTGGTTTCCCCGCCCTGGGGTGGCCGCGGCTTGCCAGACCACAGTCACTCTCCAGGGCGGCAGGCTGCTTCTATTTACTTACTTTTGGTACCAGTTTCTCAAGTTGGTCCATCTCTTGCTGTGTCTGGGCTCTTCTAACAAGTACACTCTTTGGTGAGAGGCTTCATGCCCTCCCGCTCATCTTTCTTTCTTTCTTTCTTTTTTTTAATAATTTTATTTAAAGAGAAAAAAACAAAACAAAACAAAACAGAATAAAGGGTAGCGACAATACAGTATTCCAAGGAAAAAAGGAAAAAAACAACAACCAAAAAACCCTAAGAAATTATTACTTGACTAATTACATACTGACTTTTTGGAAATAGTTGTTGAAATTACAAAGTTAAAACATGTAAAGTAGACATTCAAACAGTGAGACTGTTAACAGCTCTGCTCCACGATCTGACAAAAACAGCAATATGGTCATCCATCTTACCCACTCAAATATATATGCAATTATATCAAAAGGGTAAAATTAAACACAACAAAACAGAGCAAAGTGGATCACAAGAAAGCAATGTAAGAGACATAAATTTATTTTTTTTTATTTTTTTTATTTTTCTTTTTTTTTAATAATTTTATTTAAAGAGGAAAAAACAAAACAAAATAAAACAGAATAAAGGGTAGCAACAATACAGTATTCCAAGGAAAAAAGGAAAAGTACAACAACAATAAAACCTAAGAAATTATTACTTGACTAATTACATACTGACTTCTTGGAAATAGTTGTTCAAATTACAAAGTTAAAACATGTAAAGTA
>PVJX010042344.1:0-14187 GCA_004027295.1 Dolichotis patagonum
CTCAACTATAGCAGAGTAAGAGATATGGTGTTAGATACTGTTGATGTCCAGTTGACTTAATGTAAAGTACTGTGTTGCCTATGTTGTCCTGTTCTGATCTGCTCTGTACTGCCCCCTTTTGTTTTATTCTCTTTTAAATAAAAAAAATTATTTTATTTTAAAAATATTTTTCCTGTGATTAAAAATTAACAAAATACAAAAGCTATGGGAAGAGTAAGAAATTTCCCCCTGAGAGCTGAGGTAACATTTAATACTTAATGTATCTAAATAAAATATGAAAAATGTGGATGATGATATTAACATATTTCAAGAAAATCTCATTACCAGGAGACTAACAAAGAAAAATAGGATAAATAAACAGTTTTACCTTCTTGTCCTTTGAGGCAATGACTTTGCAAGAATGCACATAAAGAAAGTTTTGTGTTGTGAAGTTTTCTCTCCAGTCTATCCCTCTTACTGGATGGGAGATAACAAGCTTTGAAATCAGTTGAGCTGGAGTGAAACATTTGAATCACCAATTACTCTTTTCCTCTGATAACCATTTCAGGTTACCAAGTCACTTCATAATAAATGCGATGACATTATATAACTTGTCTTCAGAGAGAGAATTCACTAGTCAAGCTTGCACAAGTGTCCCATCCATCTAGTACTTTTATTTTTCTTGGAATATATTTTTTGACATTGTTTTTAAGCATTGGTTTCTTCAGATTTATGGGCACAAATCGGTGTCCACTCAGGCACCAGGAAAATCAAGAATCAGTAGTTCTAAGCTGAAAACTGACTTCAGTGGTAGCAAATTTTATGATTCTGGTTGGCATATTTTTGGATGACATTAATCTGTATTAATACCCATTTATATTTTTCCCACTAGAAACAGTGAAAATAGAAAAAAAGTGAATTATGTAACATTTTTAATAAACTTTGAGATTTTGGGGATTATTTTTCATGTATTTAATAGTTAAAGCATTAATGAAAATAATTTTTTACATTTATACATTTCTTACAAAATGTGAAAGTTATTACAGAGAGATTATTGTCATCATCAGCATCATTATTTAGAGATGAGGTCTCTATGATTTACCCATGCTAGGCTAAAATTAACAGACTCAAGAGATCCTTTAGCTTAAACCTCTGAAATGCTGGGACTGCTCTATGCAGGTAGGTGAAAAATCATAGTTTAACATAGAGATGTGGATTTAATTTCTGACTGCAGGAAGCTTGCTGTGATATTTGGGAAATATGTGAATGAACTGATTGACTATTTTAATTTTACATCTCAGTTCCTCTTTGTCATCCTCTTTATCTTCTGAATAATTTTATATATTTTTCATTTATGAAAGATAATGAAGCTATAGCAGTGAAGCTGGCAGCTGATACTGAAGGTGAAGTTTGAAATATCTAAAAACTATAAATGATGCTTTGTTTAAAAAGTTTACTTTGTACATATTTTCTCATATCTTTAAAAGCATTTTAGACAGATTTATGAAGCATTCATAATATTTTAATACATGTTTGACCATATGTATTTGAATACTTACCCTAGTTGGGGTCTTTAGCCTCACTTTTCAATTTTACTACCACTGTAAGGTCTTAGTAGATTTATTTATATTTAAAAGGAGGTTAGTGTGCTTAAAAAATTTTCCTAAAAAACCTGAAGTATTTTTGTTTAAAAGCGAATTGCTTTTAGTTTTTTGGAAAAGTCCACCAGGTTTATATTACAGTACATAAAGTTAAATTTGACTTGTTTTACAATCTTACAGTCCTTATAAAAAGAAAGGAGAAGAAATTCCATTATGCATCTTAATTTCCCCTTTACATTTTCTCTGGAATAATGCCAATCATTCAGACAAGCAATGTAATAGTAAACTAACTTTTTGAGATTTACATAAAACTCTTGTATACAGTATTATTTAAAGGTGTTACTATAATGTATTTCATTTTTAAGATTATAGACAAAGGACTACTGTTATAGTTCTCAAAACTTGATGAAGATAACTGTTAGACACATTTATTCTCTGATGTTGAATTTAAATAAGATTCTGTCCTTAGAGTCAGATAGATATGACTCTATTTCCAGTGTTTGAGATTTTTGTTCACCTGTCTTTCAAGTTGTGAGCATTTCTAATTTCTAGTTGGAGATTATCTTGCTTTTTAAGTAAAACATCAATAGTGTCTTTGATCTGGGCTTTGCATCTTAGGATCTTTTGCTAACATGATTTTTACTCATTTTATAAATCAGTATTTGGTGATTCTTATAATCTCCTTCAGGTTCCCTCAGTAGTAGAACATGGTTTTCTGAGTATAGTAATGTGCAGATTAAAAAAAAAAACTAAAATAGAATATACGTTTTATTTTATTTACGATATGCATTATCTTTGTATTCAGAAAAATTTTCCTTTATAATTTTACTCATAGTTCTTTGCTTGAAACAAGTATTTTCATACAAATCATTCACATTTTACTCGTTGCTTTCTAAACAAGGACTCTGAAGTACTTCCCCAACAGTATTAAGTTAATCTTTATTATGACCTTTATTAAATAATTTTAAGATATGTTTTGAAATAAAAATATTTTAAGTATATCAAATTTCATTAGTTGTATATAAAACAAGATTGAATGTTTCTCATTAAGTGGATTTTTAAATTTTACTTTAGCATTAAATTTAAAAATACTAATTCTGATGTCAGCTAGAATCTAGTCTACAAAGTACTACTTATATTACCCTAAAGAATTTACACTTCTTGTATCACAGTTTCCTCACCTGTAAAATATGCAGAAATATAGCAACTACTCATACAATTCTAAGTATTCTAAAGATATGAATAATAACATAGCCTTATTTAAAAAGTTAACGAAGAGAGAAAAATTTGGTAAAATTTTGTTAACAGGGCAATAAATAATGCTTGCTTCCAGGAATGGGCTAAGGAAGATTGCTTTCCTTTCAATTTCATTAAAGAGTTTGGGGGTACTGGCATTGAATCTCTAAATTTCTTATGGAATTTAACTGTGAACCCATTAGGACCTAGGCCTTTCTATGTTAGTAAAATTTTCATTACCTTCTCAATTTCACTAACTGTTATTAGGTTGTTCAGAATTTTTATATCCTCTTGATTCAGCTAGGGTAACATACATTTCTAAAAATCTGTCCATTTTTTCTGTGTTTTCCATCCTCTATGAGTAAAGCTTTTTAAAGTAGGTATTAATGGCCACAGGATCTGTAGTGATTTCATCCTTTTCATTCATCATTACATAAATTTGAGTTATCTGTTTCATTTTTTTGAGAAGACTGGCTAGTGTTTTATAAATTTTATTTATTCTTTCAAAGAACCAGGTTTTCTCATTATGAAATGAACCAATAACAAATGCTCTTGGGGTTGTGGGACAAAGGAACTCTTCTCCACTCTTGGTGGGAGTGTAGACAGATACAATCACTGTGGAAATTAGTGTGGACATTCCTCAAAAAACTAGGATTAAAGTCCCTTTCTACCCACCTAGGTAGGTCGGGGAATTTTCCTAGAAGAATTTAAAAAATCATACCACAGCATTATACATGCACCCAAGTTTATAGCAGAACAATTTATAAAAGCTAAATCTTGGAAACAGCTTGAATGTTCATCAACAAAAGAATGTATTAAAAAGATGTGGTATTTTTATACAATGGAGTGCTGCTCAGCCACAAAGAAGGATACACTTGTGGCTTTTATAGGTAAATAGATGCAACTACAGACCATACTCATAAATGAAATAAATCAGACTCATGTGTGTAAACATCGTATTGTCTCCCTAATGTAAGAAACTGAAAGAGTAAATAAGATACAACTCTTACAATAGATATTGTGAAAGGAGAAGAAACTGCTCAAAAGGAAAGAACAACTGGGATTGCGGAAAGAAGGAAAGTAAAAATATAGATACATAAGACAGCTAAGAAAATTATAATACTTATTTCTATTAGTCCATTGAAAAGAACAGCTTGTGTTGATATTGTTTGATCAATTTTTCATGTCTGTGTCTTGTAATCTGAGCAACTACTTCAAAGATAACAATATGCAGTATGTTAACCATTTTTAATGTCCTATTATCTTGTTTTGAAATTCTCTCAGTTTTATGGATTGTTCTCTTTAAAATAAAATAAATATTTTCTAAAAACAAAAACTTTGGTAAAATTATTATTAAATTTGTCTCATTAATTTATGTTTATTTTTCTTTTTGGGGGGCTAGGTCTTGCTATATTGCCTATCTTGTCCAGCCTGGTCTAGAACTCATAATTCTCCCCTCTTAGTCTCCTGAACGGTTCAAACTATACCATGCCTGGCTGTCAGGATTTGGCTTTTAAACAATATAAATGTAAAGATGAGTGTAGAACTAAGTGGTAAGACAGTTACCTACCATTTGTGAGACACTGAATTTGATGGAAAAAAAGAAAAATGTTTTGTTCATCTTTAACTATACATATTTTTGATTGGCTAACCCAAGTTGACATATTGTTCTTGCTTCTAGTCCATGATTTTGTGTTACAATTCTCATGGGAAAAGTAAATATGATTAGCATTAAAATATTTCAGATTTTCTCACTTTGAGCTGTCATTTAAAAATATATCTTAAAAACCTAGCCCCAATTCTCTTCTCTAAAAAGAATTATCCCCTAACAGACTCATTGAAGTTTTGGTTATCATTTGGAAACACGATTTGCATTAAGATTCTTTGTGCCTTCTGAACTAACTCATGCCTCTCATTGAATGATCTCAATCAATACTAATTGAGGGCTCACAGTACGCACGGTTCTGGATGAATTGCTTTAATTTAAAAGGTAGAGATACATTAAATACCTGTGGCATTTAGTTTAAATTGAAGTAGTTTTTGTTAATTAGATTTAAGTTGAGCAATTTCAGTTTTCTTTTTATGAATTTGATTAAACTTTGGTTGCTGATATATCCATTCATTCCAAAAGTTATTTTTAATGCCTTTATGAGTCAAGCACTGTGACAGTACCAAAAAGTATAGAGATGATATGATCACAGCCCTGCTCTTCAGAGGCTTAAAAATCTGTTGGCAGAATAAGTCAGGATACATATTTAGACCAAGATGGTAAGTTAGCAACGCAACTTCAGAGCATACAGGAAATATTGAGCTGTTCTTGCAAAAAACCGTAAGCAGAGGTGGCAAAACTACAGCACATGTGTCATGGTGTTCCTTTTTCAAGGCAATAAATGTTAGTGAATGAGTTGTTATTGCTAAGCTAAAACCCCAGTGTTCAGGTTTAATAGCACTGTTGATGATTTGCAATCAATACCTGAGCTTGGGGTTGCAGTTTGGGAAAGCATTCACTATCATTGCACAAAAGGCTTTTAGGTTAGGAGATAGTTTGGAAATCCAAGTAAGTTAAAAGATTGCTAATATATCAGTAATTATGACTTGTCAATGGAAAGGAATCTGTCTACATATACATATGCATGTACATGTACATATATATGCACATATATGTATGTTTGTGTCCATGTAGATACATACATATTTTATAGATGCATTTGCATATATATGTATATGTAACATTACAATGATACACATATTATGATATATTTTGTGTTTACTACTTTCCATTCATGTTTTTATGATCTCTTTCCATGTCTACTCACTTAATGTGAATTTTTAATCAATTTCTAGTTTCTTAATACAGTTTTATACTCTTTCTAATCGTGTTTTGTGATACATTTAGATTATCTTCAGTTTATTCTACTTCAATGAGCAACCTGTAGAGGAAATTCGAGTACAGCATTATTTTCTTAAGAGAAATCTTAAAATAAATAAGAATTGGCAAATAACATGATATGCATATTTGAACTCTGGTTAAGGCTGCAAACAGACTACCAGAAACATAAACCAATTTTTAATACTGCATCTAGCTTGTAACTTTCCTAAAATATTCACTTCATTTTAAAAAAATTATTGAATGCAAAAAAAAAAAAGGTCATGCTTTTGTTTCTTATTATTGAGAATAGCTACTTGCTTTCTTTATTTGCAAATTGATTTTATGTATTTTTATAATACTTTATATTCTGTTAATTTGTAAGATGCCTTAGAATATTAGAACCTCAGAGTTGATACTACGTGAGAGGGTTTTGTATCAAATGAATTGTGGGAAGTGTTATTTCTTATTGGATATATTTCCAGAAAATTCATTTCTGAAGATTGGTATTGTGTTTCATGCAATCCCTATAAAGAAATACTGATACACGCATTTATCAAACTTACTTGATTGTAGAAACTTTTTGCTTTTAACACCTATTAACAGCATCAATCCTAAAATAATCAATAGTTGGAGAAGTACAGTATATTTTTAAAACACAATTTCAAATATAAGTCTTATTTCACAAGTAGTCATATATTTGTACCAAATGAGTTTTACATGTGTTTATATCATAAGGATTTACTCTTTCAAAATAGATACATGCATCAAAATTTTTAGATACATATTGATTGAAGTCTGATCAACTACATGTGATTCAGATGGGAGACCACAAGTAGAGAAGAATACTAAAATATGGATTTCAGAGTTCTATTACTGGAACTTCTGGTTCTATATCTTAGATGTGTGTATCTGTATTACTAACCACCATAGCAGTAACTACAACAGACATACTTCTCTGACATTTTTAAACAATGCTTATTAAAAGGCACATTTTAGGTTTACTGGGGGTTTAGCTCAGTGGCACATTACCTACCTGACAGGCATGAGGTCCTGAGTTTGATTCCTAGCATCCTTCATCACTAAAAAGGCACACTGCTATGAAAGCAAGGGCACACTGTAGAAAACTATATAAACCATGGCTTAAGTTGAAATCCTAAAAATTTATGTTGGAGTCAACTTGAAATAAGGAACTTAATAGAACAAAATGATTAATCAAATAATAAAATTTTTTTTTCTGAAAAAATCTAATAGGAGCCTAGTTTCCTATAGCATTATACACTGGAGAGATCTGAAAATCTTACACAATGGTAAAAGTAATACAAATTTTCAGCAAGAGAGAATTCAGGTCTGTTGTCTTATTGCAAAAAAACACTTAAATGATACAGTTTTTAGATTAAGCCTTTAATAATTCTAAAATATGGAAGTTGAAATAAAAAATAGGTGTTTCTAAAAAAATTGCATATGCAAAGACTGTAGAAAAAGGAAAATATGGAAACTTTTGATCAAGACACAAGATTTAAAAATTGGAATTATAAAAATAGTATGGAGCTATCCATATTCAGATGTGTTTGACCCAAAATCTTTTCTGTGGGAAAGTACCTAGTGTCCTCTGTAAAATGCATGAAATCAGACAAGAATGATAATGCAATCAGAGCCACAAGCCTTAAGAGACAAAACACAAACAACTGGTTTGTGATATAATCACTATGATTCTCAGATTATGTGTGGATACATACATGAATAACCTCTTCCTTGAGAGTGTACATTTCAGCAGGAATAATCAGTTCACCATAAGAAGCTATCTGAGAAACTTAATTTTTAAATAGTCTGGAATTCAACTCTGTGACATGCAAATACAGCAAGATAACATGTAATTGGATTAATCAGAAGAAGCTTTAGATCTACATTTTCACACTGTGAAATTTTTCAACTCAAAAAAGAACAAGGCAGAAACAATTTTCAGAATCAGATGCTCAAGTAGTAAAATAACTGTCAGTAAAACCTCCTATCTGTGTATTTTACATAAACAAACAATTCTAAAACTGTCCAAATATTTGTAGGATACTTCTCAAGTTTGATTATTTTAACTATGAAGGAAATATCCCTTATTTAAAACAAAGATTTTGGTTCAGTTACAATTAGAATCTCTGCATATTCACTGAAATTTCTCAAGGACTAATGAAGATCACTGGCATTTTAACCTTCACTTTCCACAGACATGGGTAGGGATAGAAAACCAGACCTAAATTACTTTTGGAATATTTAATCTTAATTTAATGTTACATATAATTTCAACAACTCTTTGAGGGGGTAATCTGTTTGACTGCTAGATTTTACTGCAGGTGGGTTTGGAAGAGAACAAATTTGGGTCCAGGATTAGCTGGTTGTGTTAGAAGGAACAATTCTCTAGATTGCTGATTCTAATGTTAATAACCCAGATGTTAGTAAAAGCTGCCAGCTGGGAACACAATGACCAAATTCCCTGCATATGTCCCCTAATGATGATGAGTGAATCATTTGACCACAACTAGCATTCTTGGCTTAACTGTTAAGATTGTAACCTCATTGCCTCAGTTTAAGAAACATATTAGAAATTCAACAAAGGGCATGTAATTAAAAAGTTCCCTGTTTGTCCCCTATTTTTGTGTACTCAAAATATAAACTGCCTTTGTGGTTTTTGTTTTGACTGTTTCCTGGGGAATAGTCCTAAAATATGCACAAAATGCCAAATTTTAGTGCATTTTTACCCATTAAGAAAAATTAGGCAATATATCCTCATCAGTTTTCAACCTGTGCTCCTCCTTAGCTTTTATCAGAGATGATTCATGAAATGATTTGAATTCAATATAAAGGACCAAGATTTGGAATGTTCTCTCTCTCCTTCCTTACACGGCTATAAAAAACTAGGTAAGTGTAAGGTAAGGTAAAATAAAGCTTCATCAATAAATAAAAATGAAGGTGAAAAAAAGGTTACATTTGTTCCATTGATATTTTTGTTTCCATTTGTGAAAGGATTAATAATGTGAATGAGAATTTGCCCCAGCATGCTGGTTATTAATACAGCTGATTTAGTTATGTTTTCTGTAGTCCAGCACTGTATATCTTTCCCTTTTTCATTCTTTAAAACAATGAGACTTATAGCCATCCTGTCCTTTATTGTCTTACTAATACATTTTCCATCAGTTAGAAAAATCCACTAGGAGATATTTGAAATTAAGCAAATGATACCTGTATAGAATTTAAATTCAAAACTCATAATATTGGATTTGAAAGAGAAGAAGGAACACAAAATTAGAAAATGATTTCAAATGTCACTAATACTACATGAATACTTTCCTCAGGAGGCCTCCTAAATCATGGTGAGCAAGATGTTTACTAAAGATCAAGTAGGTCATCGTCTTCAAAGTCTGTTGGTTTATTTCTGTATGAAAATAGAAATTTTATACTCAAGCATATTCTACAAATGCTCATGTTTGTGCACAGCATGAAAACTTTTCCCAGCTTTTCACACTGATTAACAAAAGGGCCTCATTACGTGACACAGAGCCCCACATAGTATTAGACAAGTGGCATACACGGTGTTATAGAAAGTTATTTTCAGGCTGAGAAAAGTGAAATGTTCGTCCTGGAAGTGGAGAAAGTGTCTGCAACATGAAAGAGGGTAGAAAAAAACTTCACATTGATGTGGATTTTTAAAGTATTTTAAACACGTGTAGTATTTTATTATGTAACTAAAAAAAATCAATGGGCGACATTGAGCACAATATGACTAATATACTTCCCTTCTTAAATTTAAAGGGACTATTTCAAATGTATTACATTAAAAATGACATTTAATTTAGCTATTAGGCACTATCAAGTTAAATTCCCCTTTCAAGTTTAGTGTTTTTTTCTAAAATAACTTGTTGTTAATGATTAGTGACTCATTTATCACTTAAATCAATAGCATGAGTTTTCTATTTTTGTTTATTAAACACAAATATATTACTATAATTTCTATATCTCAATAACATTTTTAATCCAAAGATTGAACTTTATTTAGGCACAAATATACACAAAACCTGTATACATGTATATGAACAAATATTTACAAATCCTTTAGAATATAATAATATTTTCTTTGAACATATATGTAATAAAGTTACAGTATAAGAAATACTATCATAAAGGGTGGCAAAGGTTGAAGAAAAATATAATATAGTAATATTTTAATACTAAAATTGAAGTAGTAAATTCTTATATTATTTTAATATAAAATTAATTATAAAAGGGTAATTTTAACTCATAAAATAATGTGTTAAGATACCATCAAATTGACGTAGATTCACTAAATAATTCATTGCAAATACTGTATTTTCCAAAAAAGGGGAACTAGAAAATGGAATAAAAGAGAGAACAAATAAGCTAGCAAACCTAAGCTTATATATATAAAAATTACATCAAATATAAATGTTTCAAGCATAAGAATAAAACAATATAGAAAAAGAGAGGGGCAAACAAGGTACAACTATGCATTATGTGAAAGAAAGTAAATTCTACTATCATGATGTAAACAGATTAAAAATAATCCAAAGAGCTATGCCTGGCAAAATCTAATTTAAAAAAAATCTATAAGTTATACTGATTGGAGAAAGGAGACTAGAAAGAAGATATTAGTAGCGGGTTTTCAAATAGGTGTTGATGATCTTCTGTATTTCCACCAAGTCTGTAGTAATTTCACCTTTTTCATTCCTTATTACATGAATTTGAGTTTTTTCTTTCCTTTTTAAAATAAAGTTGGCTATGGGCTTATCAATTTTATTTACTCTTTCAAAGAACCAACTCTGATTCATTGATTCTTTGTATTATTTTCTTAGTCTCTATTACATTAATTTCTGTTCTGATCTTTATAATTTCCTCCCTTCTTTTGGCTTTGAGCTTGGCTTGCTCTTCTTTTTCTAGATGTTTGAGTTGTAGCATAAGGTTGTTTATTTGTGTTTGTTCTGTCTTCCTGATGTGGGAACTCAGTGCAATAAATTTTCCTCTGAGGACTGCTTTCATTTCATCCCACAAAATCCAGTAAATGGTGTTTGTACTTTCATTTTCCTGTAGATATTGTTTAATTTCTTCTTTAATATCCTCTGTGACCCACTGATTGCTCAAGAGTGTCTTACTCAGTTTTCATGTGTTTGTGAGGTTTTTGAAGTTGGCTTTATTGTTAATTTCTAGTTTCATGGCACTACAATTTGTAATAGACAGATCTTGGAAACAACCAAAGTGCCCATCAACTGAGGAATGGATAAAAAAGTTGTGGCATTTTTATACAATGGTGTACTGCTCAGCTATAAAGAATGATCACATTGAGATAATTTTAAATAAATGGACACAACTTGAGACCATATTCATAAGCAAAATAAACCAAATTCACATGTGTAAATACCATATAGACTCCCTAGCATGAGACTTGGTAAGGGTATATAAGATTTTATGGTGATCATGATTCCCCATTTCATTGCTTTGAAGTCTTTCCATGTTTTCTTTCATCAGTTGGAATGGTTTTATTCTGTTTTGTTTGACTTTATTATGTGTGATGGTATGAACAGCTGTTTTGAAGAAAACAAAACATTATGGCAGCCATTGCTGATTTAATATCATCTTGCTGTGAAGTCCTACCATGCTTCTATTCTGCTATTACCATAAGTTATATCATGCTGTGTCTTACTGGGATTTCAATGTATGTGGTAGTATAATTTCAATATATGTGGTAGTATAAACAAATATTTTTATTGAAAATGAGATATTGTAATAGCCATTGATCATTTTCTGTTATTCAGTTCAGAATGTCCTGTAATTCTTTCATTCTTTTGAGTGGTGTTATACTATTTTGTTATTTTTGATATTATTGTATTTGAAACTATGCTCAACTACAGCAGAGAGATATTTTGACAGCTACTGTTAATGTCTGGTTGTCTTATTGTAAATTGCTGTGTTGCTTGTGTTATTCTATTCTGATCTGCTTTGTTCTTCCCTCTTTTGTTTTATTCTCTTTAAAATAAAAAGAAGACATTATTAGTGACAAATCCAGGCATTACATATGAAGAGAGTATCAGTTTATCAGAGACACAAAATGTTCATGGACCTAACAATATAGCTACAGTATACACAAAATTAAAACAGGTAATCCATCTTTAAATTTAACCAGAATAGTACCTAGAGAACTAAATATGCCTTTCTAGTAACAGAACTAATAGAAAAATAGAAACATGGAAAAACTGAAGGAAAAGCATCAATGAAATTAGTATAATTGGCTGGCGTTTATACATTACTCCATACAATTAGAGAAAAGAACATAGTCCAGCTATTCATTTTACTTGCTCATTTTTCAAGTAAGTATTTTACTTACGAGGAGTCTCTAATTTGTGGTTCTTTATATGTACTGAATTTTAGCTCCCTATCTGAGAAATAGCTGACAATTGTTATTTTATTTTATATTTTATTTTATTTTATTTATTTTATTTTATTTTTATGCTCTCATTTGTCTCTTCATACTGTTGGTTGTTTCCTTTGGTGCCCAGAATCTCTGTAGTTTGATATAATCTCATTTGTTGATTCTTGATGTTGTTTTTTATGCAATTTAGAATTCTTTTCAGAAAGTCCTTGACTATACCTATATATTTAAAAGTTTTAATAAATTTATCTGCTACTCAATTTAGCATTTCTGTTTTAACACTTATATCTTTGATCCATTTTGATTTTTGTTTAGTACTTGGTGAGGGATGTGGACCTAGATTCTATATTCTGAATGTGTAGAACCACGTTTTACAGAACCATTTTAAAAGAAGACTACTTTCCTCTAGTTTATGTTTTGATCCTCTTATTCCTGCATCCTTTATCTTGTTTCACTAGTTCTCAGGTCTGTTTTGTGGCAGCCATTTTTTTTTGTCACTGTAGCTTTTTAATATAATTTATAACCTTCAATTTTGATTTCTCTTGCTTTGCTTTTTTTTTTTCTTTTTCTTAGTTGAGGATTGCTTTTACGATTCTGGGCCACTGCTGGTTCAACATGAATTTTAGTACTATTTTCTCTAGTTTTGGAAAGAATGCTTTTTATATTTTGATTAGATAGCAATAATCTGCATATCAATTTTGTAAGTATTGCCATTTTGACATTATTGGTCTTGTCTATCCAGGAATAAGGCACACATTTTCATGTTCAGATGTCTTTATTGATGTACTTTTTCAGAGTACTGTAGTGATCATTGTAGAAGTACAATGATTACTTTTCTCTCATTGCTGAGACAAAGTACCCAAATATCCAAAATTAAGGAAAGGAAGCTTTATCAAGCTCAGTTTACAGAGGTTTCAGTCTGTAACTAGGTGGCTCCAAGGCAGGGTGACACAAGGCAGAGAAGCAACAGCTCATGTTGGCAGGAGACTGCAAAAGTAATGAGTCAAAAGGGAGAGCAGAGCAGACTCTTTCTGTTATTTATATTGTACATAGGCTACCCTGCTAGGGTGAGTGTAGCACTCACACCCATAATGCCATCATTTGACCATGAATCAATCACAAATTCTATAAGCCCACTTCCATGACTGCATGAGGCTTTGGGGGGAATATTCAGATGCAAATACTCTGCCCTTGATCTCCTAGAGACTAATGTACATGCATCATGCAAAAGACATTTAGTCTATCTCCAACATGTACTTGCCAAAGTCCTGCCAGTTTAAGCATTGTTGAAAAGTCCAAGTGCCAAATCTCCTCCAAGATCTAAGGCAAACTCTTAGCCCTGAGTCCCTGTCCAAATGAAAAGTTAAACATTTCTAACATTCAATGGCACAAGATAAATATTGCCATTCCAAAAGGTACAAACAGTGGTATGCAAAGGATAGGGACCAAAGCATGTCCAAAATTCAGCAAGGCAAATGTTAATCACCTTAGTTACATGTGTAAAATCCAAAGCAATCTGTGGCAAGCTGTGAGCTCCAAAGGGTTTTTGTGGCTCTGTGCCTATGGCGCTTCCAGTGGCTGTACACTCCATGGCTTCTTGTGGGCCTGTTTTCTTCTTTCCTTGCAGATTTCCTTAGATGACCCTCATTCCTAGCTTTTTTTCGTACTTCTGTGGTCTCCACTGCACCTATTGGCTTCACCATCACACCTTTGCATATTGGTCTCTTAGGAGTACACTACCTGGCCTCCTTTCAGAATCTGTGTGGAAATCTTTTTTAACCCAGTAACTTGCATTGCGCATGCACCTGAAACCAGCAACATGTGGCTGATGCCAAGGCCAGTTGCCAGGTAGAGCAGTAGACAAGCTTCCTTTTCTCTTGCCTGTTGGGGTCAAGTGCCTGAATCATAAGCACTCTGAGTCCAATTGCAATGAACAAATTCTTTATGCTACCACCATTTTGAAAATTGATATGGCTGCCACCATTCTGGAACATGATGTTCTGTGGTTTTCTCCTTAAAGAAAAGTCTTTCACTTTTGAAGTTTTGATGCTGTAAAGAATGAAAACTTGCTGCTT
>PVJX010042345.1:0-14220 GCA_004027295.1 Dolichotis patagonum
AAAACCTCTAGCCCAGATTGATGTATCCTGTAAAACTTTCTCTAGAAATTAATGGAGAAGCAAGATGCTTCCATGACAAAGAGGAACTGGGAGAATTTGTGACCACCAATCCAACCCTACAAAAAATACTGAAGGACATTTTAGAGGGAGAAAAAAAGAATATGAGCATTTCAGGAACAGTGGCAGAGGCCTCAGTGAACAGGGCAGACAGTGGAGTGGAAGAGAAAAATAGACAACCAATGGCAGAAAAACAGAATAGCAGAAATAAGGCAGACAAGATTGGTTGTAATCTCTAGTATGGATGGCCTTGAAATATTAACAGAGAGAAACACAGGGAGAGTAGATCAGGAGATAGGGTCCATTGAGATGCTCTATACAGGGAGGCAGTGGGACCCAAAATAAGTAGTGCACCCTATGAGAGTGAAAGGGGAGGAATTGTCTAAAAAAGGAAGGCAGAGGATTTATTAATAGGGTAACAAGTTTTAAAATTTACATTACTTTCATCACTCTGCTTGGATGGATTACATGCTTTTCCAGTTTGTCTACTTACAGTAGAATTGAGGACACGGTCAGCTATCCCAAAAATAAGAGGACATATTATGGTAATCATCCTTAATTTCCTATCAACTTAACCTGAAGCCCTGTAAAATTTATACTGTCTTATTATGACTGATCTTATTTGAATCTGGTTTGTTAGATTGCTATTTTGTATTGACTGATTGTATTCAAATCTGTTATGATTGATAGCATCAAGTCTAAGAGTATAGGCAACTACACTGAAGATGACACGATTCACTAAGATACCCACTCTGGTTTGATTATTGCCTGCATTTGAAGTCTTATAATGTCTCCAGTGCTTTGTTTTTATTAATGTTGTTATATACTGCTGAGACATTGTGGTAGCCATGGCAGATCATCTTGTATTGTTGTTTTATATGACTTTTTGCTTCATGCTTTTCTAGGAATTGTTTTGTTTTGTCTTGCTTTGTTTTGCTTTTCCCTCTAATACAGAAAGGATAGATATAATGCAGAGACTCATGCATGTGTAGAGCTTATAAACAGTTTATGAGAACCAACTATATAACACATGATGAAATGAACAACTACTTTGAAGAAAAAGACACACTAGAGCTGATTCTATACTGTCATGATGTGAAATCCAGCAAAACTATCATTCTTTCTTCAGAGTGATTTTAGCCTGTTTTGTTTTGTTTAAGTTCGACACACATGAAGATATGGACAGCTGTTTTGAAGAGAATGAGAGACACTATGACAGTCATTCTTGGCTTCCCTATTGTCTGGTCTTGAAGACCTGAAATGCCTTCCTTGTCCTGCTCAGATCAATTCCATACTATGTTGTTTCATGTTAATTCCCTGTATGTGACAATATGGACAACTATTTGGATAAAAGCAAGTGTCAATACGATAGAGAGTGAATATCTCTGGTTTTCTAGCTTTGAAATTTATGTCTTACATTGCTTTCTTGTGATCCATTTTGTTCTGTTTTGTCGGGTTTAATTTTACCCTTTTGATATAATTGCATGTATATTTGAGTGGGTAAGATGGATGACCATATCACTGTTTTTGTCAGATCGTGGAGCAGAACTGTTAACAGTCTCACTGTTCGAATGTCTACTTTACATGTTTAAACTTTGTAATTTGAACAACTATTTCCAAGAAGTCAGTATGTAATTTGTCAAGTAATTTCTTAGTTTTGTTGTTGTTGTTGTTGTTCTTTTCCTTTTTTCCTTGGAATTCTGTATTTTTGCTACCCTTTATTCTGTTTTTTTTCTCTTTAAATAAAATTTTTAAAAAATCCTCAGGTGCACAGGAACTCTCACAAAGAATCAAAAACTGGGATCTTATCTTAATAAAAGATTTTTGCCCAGCAAAAGAAACCAGCAACAGAGTAAAGAGACAACCAAAAATATGGGGGAAACTTTGCAGCTGTTCCTCACACAGAGGGCCAATACCTAGAGTAGATAAAGAACTCAAAAAGATCAGATCCCCCCAATTTAATGACTCAATGCAAAAGTAGGCTTCTGAAATGAATAGATACTTCTAAGACAAAGAAGAATAAATGGCAAATAAATGCAAAAAATGTTTATCATCACTGGCCATTCAAAAACTACAAATTTTAAAAATGCTGAAATATCTAACTCCATAAAGAATGGGCTATTAGGCCAAATGCTGTTGGAACTATAGGGAAAAAGGGACTCTTCTCCACTGTTGGTGGGAATGTTGATTATGGAAGTCTGTGTGGAGATTACTCAAAAAGCTAAAACAAGAGGTTCCATTTGATACACCTGTTCTTATTAGCATCTTCCCCCCAAATTAAAAACATGCCACAGTAACATACATACATATATATGTACATATAGAGAGAGTTTCATGTTTATACTGGCACAATTTGTAATAATTTAATCTTGGAAACAGTCCAAATACTAATCATCCAATGAAAATATAAGTAAGATGCATGTTTTTTATAAAATGGAGTTCTACTGTGCATAAAAAAGGATAAGCCTGTGATATTTCTAACTAAATGGATGCATCTTGAGTTCATACTCTTAAGTGAAGTAAATGAGACACACGTGTTTAAATATTGCGCTGTTTCTCTGGTGTGAGACACTGAAACAGAGATCAAAATATATACTAGATATTGTAAAATAAGGAGAAAATGTTCAAATGGAAAGGGAACAAGGAAAGGGGGAAGGAAAAGGAAAAGAAAAGAATGAGAATATCTAGTATACATTTTGATCTTTGTTTCAGTGTCTCACACCGGAGAAACAAGTTGATCTGCCCCCAAGTCTTTCTTGCTCTTTTTCTCTCACTCAAAGTTCCCAGAATGGAGGATGCTTTTTTTGTTATTGTTTTGCCATGCTGCGTTTGGCCAACAGTTAACGGGAGGAAAAGTGGCAGAATCATTTCTAGCTTGCGTACTACAAATGAGTCTTTTATCATGTCTCAGTGATTCAGGTCTTGCTCCATGTTGTAAACTTTATTTGCAAATCCCTTCTGGTGACATTCTCCAGGAGATGTATATTCCCTTCAAGAGGTTTGGGGAAAATGTTCCTGAGAGCCACAGCTATGAAGAAATGAATAATTGAAAACTAGAACTGAGAAAGAAAAGAGATCAACTGGAATGAAGTTGCAAAGTTGCCCTCAGCCAATTTCACAAAATGCTTTGCTGCAGAAATTGCCCACCAGAGATTCCCTCCCTGCACGCCACCATCAATCAGTCATATGATACAGGTTGTTTTTAGGAAAAACAAATTACTTTGTATTGAGTAGTTTTTCTCCCCTAAGGTCAACTCCTGGAAGGGGCAGTTATGTGAGTATTCTGCAAGCAGCCTTTTTGGTGAAAGAGCAGGAGCAGAGCACACCAACCCACTTGTACACTTTGTTTACTACAAAGCACAGCAGCTCTCCTAGGCTCTAGCCTTGCCTCCTGAAGTCTAGTATTACACAGCATTTTTAAACTATAGATCATATCGTTTAATTCCTGCACATAAATCCATCGATGAATAATTTCCTGGAAGTCCAAGGTAGTTTCAACAGTAATAAAAAAATTAAAAAGATTCTATGACATTGCTTGGGCAAAAAAGTGTTTCATAAAATACAGGGAAAGTATGATCTTTCGTTAAATGAATTAGGCCCTAACTTCATGTAGAGAAAACTGGTCAAAAGAATTGGGAATTCATACTTGTGTTATTTTTGAGGAAAAAAATAATCAAGCCCTATGACACCCATCTCCCCAACCAAGGCAGGAAATAGCAAAATCTACAGTGAGTACTTACAGAGGCAATGTGGTCTGTTGGTCGACACATTTCTCCCCTTGTCATTTCAGGGTGGGTTTTCCTGGGGCTCTGTACGAGCCCGATGCCACACGTGGTGTAGTTGCTGTCACTTTTCAGGAACCACATTTACTCATCATAGATTTTAATCACATTATGTTGGTGCAGTAGAACATTTATTATGTGCACATATATTAAATACCAGTGAACATCTCTTTTATTGATGAGGTAAGAGGTCCTTACATGATCTGGGCTCAACTTGTGCTTTTGAACCTCTATTTTCTGCACTAACTCTGCTACAGCCACATGAGACACTTTGTTACACTTACCTTACATCAGGCTCTGGAGGTTTTTTTAACTGGATGCTCCTTCTTTTAATTAGCTATCACGCAACACCCTTTCCCCCCTCACAAAGCCTACCATTTATCCTTGTTTATTGGTATATTCTATGCTCTTAGGCTCAATTTTTAAAATTAGTTTGCACTATGTCATTTTTCCCTTGAATTATACTATGCTTATTGTGCTTATTGCTATTTTTGTGCTTCTCCTACTAGGCGGAGAACCCTACAGAATGGACTTCCACTTCCAAAGTTCACCTCTGAACTTCACTCTAATTCAATTACAGCACTGACTCTGAAGAGATTTTGAAAATATGAAAGTATACTTTAGATGTGATCAGAGCAGTATATGATTTACATTTGCATAACAGGTTTTATACTTGGAAATATCCTATATTTACAATGTGAAACCATATCTCAACATTCTTACCCACCAGCCACTGGTTATTTAACTTTTGAAACTTCACCTAACCTTTTGGGATTTACATGGGTGAGACTGATGCCCATCTTGATAGTTTGTATTAAGTAAAGTTCCCAGCACTAAATCATAATACCAGTCTTCATAAACTAGCTTTTTAAAAAATAAAAATAGTCACCAAGAACTCTCAAGATGTGAAATAGTTCAGTTGGGAAAGGTGGAAACCAGCAAGGGTGCAATTTGGAGATGTCCACTCTCAGCCTGACCATTTAGTACAGCTTTGAATCATAAATTATTATATCTCAGTATTTTCCAGTCTGAAGTCAAAACAATTGGACTTCATGTTCCCATGCAGACAAATCTCTGTCTATCCTACAAATGCTACCCATGAATAGCCTGGGGGAAAGGCGTTCGGTCTTAGCTATCTAAGCAAACAAATCTCACAGGCTGAGCTTAGCTTTCTGAAGCATATGGGAACTGGAGGATAAAGACATGCTAGGAATAAGTACTCAAAAACATTAAAAGCTGTCTGAGAACATCTAGTTAGCACAATGACAGTCTAGTCCCTCACAAAGGAACTGGTTTGATGGGTCACCAAATTGTGTGGTGTTCCTTGCAATCACTCAGTGGGTCAGTGTCCGCTTAGCTGGCTGGCTGGCTTGGAGGGCGGACTGCTAACTCTGAGAAGATGGAACATCTTGAATACGGGCTGCTTTGCCAACTTGAAAAGAGATAGGCCTCACTGGGAAAACCAAGAAACTTCTTGTGGCACAATCAGATAAAAGAGTTAATAATTCAGCCAAATTGTCACCATGTTGCTAACCTGAGACAGACCTCTGTGCTCAGCAGAACACTCTGCTTTTGTTGTTTCTCAATAAATCTTGGGTTTGCATCAGTTCAGGGCTGAATTTTGGTGAAGTTCCCTGACCTGCTGACAAGGATATTCTCTGCCTCTTGAGCTGCCAGTCATCTCTCTATCAGGGTTTGCTTGCCCCAAAGCCAGAGAAATTGCATTGCTTTAAAGGATGTGCTGGTACAGATTGCTCTGTAATCTATAAATTTTTCTGCTTCCAACAGAAAATATTCATGTAGTCATCTTGTCTTTTGAATCATAAATTTTAGTTACCTTCCATGTTAAAGTATTTATAGAAACTTCATTTTTACAGGGATTTTTGGAAAAAACTGATATAATCTTTATAAAATGAAGCATATGTTTTCAGCAAACTCAATTAATCAAATGTATCATAAGTGCTAGAAAACAGACAAATTGCAAGCTTGCTAAAACCCCTTTATTTACTTAGGGAGTCTACCAAAGTGTCTGAAATGCTTAGTGAATTGAGGCTAATGAAAGATGCAGTAAAATCTCAAATTACTAACTCAGAGCTTCATTTCTTTCTGTTTCCACTATCTGCTGCATGGAAGGAATTAAAAAAAAAAAAAAAAAAACCACTGCAATGGAGATGGGCAAAGGAAAATGTGGAAAAAAGAATTAAAGAGGATATGTAATTAAGAAAAAAAATAGAAAAAACTGGATACTTAGAAGTTACATTTCCTTTGGTATTTACTAATTACCACAAAAATCAAAATAACGGTATATATATTCAGAAGATGACTATCATTGGTGTATTGCAGATAACTGTTCTCAAAAAGTAATTGACTGATTGATTTGCTGTTTTGTTTGTAAAGCACTACAGGGCATCCTGGGCTAGGAATTTAGGTATACTATTTTTAACATCTATTATATAAAAATATTTTATTTTGTTCTTTCAATTTTGCAATGAAATAATATTAGTATAAAAATCAAATAGAATTTAAACCAGTAGATATCTAGATTTTTTTCATATAACATAATAATAAAATAATACCAGAAAATGACAGCTCTTTAGGAATAAACAGCCATCTGATGAAGCTTCTCAGACATTTTAAAAACAGGAAGCAACACAAAATAAGTGGGTATATGTCACATTGGGATGCACGCAAAATCTTGGCATACATGCAAGCCTTTAGTCAAGACAAAGCAGCAAACAGGGCCACGTTTTAAATCTCCTAAATTTGAACCACTGGGATCACAATACTTTTATGCAATGAGGCAATGTTTTTAGGAATCAATTCCTTATAAGTTAAAACAATAATGTCATTAAAGCAAATGCTTGCTTTATTTCAACCCTTCATAATGATGGCAAAACACGAATACTATATTGTAACACAGATTCATTTAGCTAGCAGCAAATAGATAGGAAATATAGCAAATCTTTCTGGAAGTTTTGTCAAACCAACTTTTTAGAGCTGAATGCTTTTAGCTGAATATGACTCTTCAATTTTGGGGAATGTTTGCTATACATTAGAAAAATGAGTGTTTCTATAACATTTAACAAAAGAGCAAAGCTAAATGGTATACTTGTAATGAATACTCCATTAGAAGAATGGGAAATATAAACAGTTTCATTTGCTATCAAATGAACAAGTGAGTAAAAGGTAGGGTTCACTGTTTCCTTTTTTGGCAGAGAAGGAAAACTTAATTTTCATTTTCATGCTTTGTTAATTATTAAAATACTTTGAGGAAACATAAATAAAGAAGTAAACATTTGAAATCATTCATTAACTTAATGATAAATTGAATGCTATTTATCAACTCTTAAAACTAAAGAAACTCCACCCTTGAAGACATTGCCATGCAAACTCACTTATAATGGGAAATCTCTAAGCATTAGATTTTATTTTTATGCAGTATGGCATTGGTAAAGGGAAAGGAAGAAATGATTAGTATGTCTTGGGTAAATACTACACTGGGTATACATCTTTTAAATGCATTTTTTCCAAATGAGGAGACTAAATCTTAGTGTTAATGTTCAAACTATAACAATTGTTTTTATCTATTGAAATGTATGTTATATTACTTCTTGTTTAATTTTTGTATTACTACATAAGGTTTATGGTAGATAACACATCTTATTCTTTTTCCAGTGCCCTCACTCTGTCTCTTTATTGCTTTCCCATTTAAGAAAGTTCTATCTTCCTATTTCCTATTATCTTTTATTTTGTACTTTATTATATTTTAGGTTTCTCCTGTAAGAAAAACCATGTATTTTACTTTACTTTTTTATTTTATTTTATTTTATTTTATTTTATTTTATTTTATTTTATTTTATTTTATTTTATTTTATTTTACTTTGGTACTGGGGATTAAACTCATGACCTCACGCTTGCCAGGCAGGCGCTTATGCCACTGAGCTACATCTCTGGCAAAACCATACAATTTATAAACTGGTGTATCTGATTGTTCTAACATTGCGATCTCAGGTTACATCCATTTTCCTGCAAGTAGCCAAGTTCGTCTTCCTTTATGGCAGAGGAGTACTTCATTGTGTGTACTATTCATTCTTTTGCTGGTGGACACGTAGACTGCTCTGAAGCTTCAGCTAGTCATTCATGCTGTTAGAAACATGGGTGTGGGTGGATGTGATGGTGCATGCCTTTAATTCTAGCACTCAGGAGGCTGAGGCAGGAGGACTGCTGTGAGTCTGAGACCTGTGCGTTGTAGCCTGGGCTACATAGTGGGTACAAGGCCAGCCTGAACTGCAGATTGAGGCCCTATTTCTAAAGAAACAAATGCATAAATAAGAAAAATATGACATGGGCATGCATTTATCATTGTACAGTGATGACTTTAACTCTTTTGGGATGATGACCAAAAGGAAAACAAACACCTGGGTCAAATGGAATTTCCAGTTTAAGCTTGTTTAGGAATCTCTGTATTGATTTGCAAAACTAATTTTGTAGTTTACAATCCTGCCAGCAATGTAGAAGGGCTCCCTTTTCTCACAGCCATGTCAGCTTTGGTTATTTTTTGATTTTTGATGATGGCCATTCTTTCAGAGGTAAGATGGAATCTCGGTGTTGTTTTAATTTGCATGTCTGCAATAGCCAGCCAAGTCAAACATTTCTGAATGTAATTATTGACCATTTATACTTCTGGAAAGTGGCCATTCATTTCCCTTGTCCTTTTTTGATTAGGTCTTTTATTGGAGATGGTCTATTTTTGAGTTCTTAGTGTATTGCGATGTTAGTCCTCTTTCCAAAGAAAAGCTGACCAAATATTTTCCCATTATGTAGGTTATTTCTTCCCTCTACTGGTTGTTTGTTTTGCTGTGTAGAAGCTTTTCAATTTGATATGATCCCATTTGTCAATTTTTGTATTATTTCTTGTGCAATTGTGATTCTGTCCAGAAAATCCTTATGAATTCAAGAGTTTCAGCTATTTTTATCTTCCACCTGATTCTTTCTTTGAATTTTATTTTAAAGAGGAAAAAAATAAAACAAAATTTCTAAACAAGATAATAGGAGAGTAACAATGATACAATAGATGTTGTAAAATGGGAAGAAACCGTTCAAAAGGAAAGAGAAACTGGAATAGGGGAAAGGAGAAAAGAAGGAAGGGTTAAGTGATTCTGTTTTAACATTTAGGTCTTTGATCCATTTTTATTTCAGTTTAGTATACGCTGATAGATATGAATTCAATCTGCATTCGGAGACCAATTTTCCCAGTACCTTTCAAAGAGCCTATCATTTCTCCAGTATATATTTTTGGCCCCTTTGCCAAAGGTCAACTAGTTGAATGTATTTGAAACTGCTTTTGCCTCCTCTGTTCTGTTCTATACACGCACTTACTTTTGTATCAGTATTAGGTTGTTTTTACTATTGTAGTTTGTAAAATAACTTCATGTCCAGGATTGTGATACATCCTGTTTTGCTTCTGTTAGCCAGCATTGCTTTTGCTTTTGAGTCTTTTCTAGATGAATATGAATTTTAGGACTATTTTCTCTAATTCTGTGAAGAATGCTATTGGTATGTGATAAGGATTGCATGAAATCTGTACATGCTTTGTAAACGTGAGCATTTTGAGTATATTGTTTCTGCCTATTTAGAAACAGGTGATGGCTTTCCTTTTTTTGTTGTCCTCTTCAAGCTCCTGTATCAGAGTACTGTAGATTTTATTGTAGCAGTTTTTCTCTTTCTTGGTTAAATTAATTTCTAAGTATTTACTTTTTCTTGAGGCTATTGTGAATGGCTTTGTTTTCCCAATTTCTTTCTCAGTGAGCACATTATTTGTGTGCAGGAATGCTATGGATTTTTTGTGTGTTGACTTTACAGCCCAGTGCATTACTGAATTTGACTATCAATTCTAGGAGTCTTTTACTGGACAATTTTGACCCTCTATAGAGAGGATCATGTTACCTGTAAATACTGATGATTTGACTTCTTCTTTTCTGATACATATCTCTTTTTTCTTTCTTGCTGAATTACCCCTGCTGTTTGAGAAGTATATTAAATAGAAGTGATGTAATGCATATTCTTGTCTTGGTCCAGACTATAGTGGAAAGCTTTCAGTTTTTTCCCATTTAATATGATGTTGGCAATAGGTTTGACAGCAATAGCTTGCATCAGATTGATATAAAGTCTTTTTATAACTAGTTAATTAATTTTTTTCTGTTTTTACTTTTTATTTATTTTTATTTTTTATTTTTTGATACTGGGGATCGAATTCAAAACCTCAGGCTTGCCAGGCAGGCTCTTGTGCTGCTGAGCTAAATCTCTAGATCCTTTTTCTGTGTTTTGATGCTGAATGAATGTTGGATTTTGAAAAAGGAATTTTCTGCATCTATTGAGATAATCACATGATTTTTTACTTCACTTCTCTTTATGTGATGCATTACATTTATTTATTTTTAAATGTTAAAACATTCTTGCCTACCAGAGATGAAGCCTAATTGTTAAAACACAAAAAATTTTCGATAATTTGTTGAATCCTATTTGCTAGCACCTATTTTTTTTATTTTACGAAGTAAAAAATATAATGAAACAGTGAGAGAATGACAATAGTTATTACATTGTGCATCATTATATATAAACTAGTTATTTGTAATACAAAGCATAAACCAAAAAGATTCTTATAAAAAAGAAACCAATAATACACAAAACTTTTTCAATTAACTGAGATAAGCTAGCAGTAAAACCAATTACCTATATGTTGAAATATTTTTAAACCAATTGAGTTTGTATTTAAGGGTAGGAGTTTTGCAACTGTATTCATGAAAGAGATTAGTCTATAGTTCATTATTTTGATTGGATCTTTGTCTGGTTTTGGAATCAGGGTAACAACAGTTACCCTGTGGAGTGACTTTGGTAGTACTCTTTCCCTTTGCATTTCATTAAAGACCTTGGGAAGTACTGCTAATAGATGTAACCTAAAGTTTTACAGAATTCAGCAGAATACTCATTCCTACTTGGGTTTCATAACTAGTAGATATTGCAAATTTATGCTTTAATTTCATTGCCTTGTTTTGAATTGTTAATTTTAAATAAATAGTTTGTAAATTTTCAGCAGCTTTTTCTATATTTATTTAATTAGCTATGATTTTTCTCCATTTTTAATATAGCATAAGTGACCAATATTCAAACATTGCTCACTTGACAGGGTAACCTGAGCCACTCAGGTAGCGTGTTCATGTCCTAACTCCCTTGAGTGTCACTCAGGCTGGTATCATTTCAACCAGTTAATTCTTGTCATGAATAAGTCTGATAAAATTGATATTTTTATGATTTCTGTTATCTTATGAAAATTAACAAAAAATGCAATTTTGGGTCATCCCATATTTAGAATAATTGGACTGGTAATTGAAATAAGCTTTCAATAAGCAGAGAAATGAAAATTCTTTGTAAAATGTTTTTTTCCTTGAATTGGTTGTGTTATTATCATACATAATATTTCAGTGTCTATGTTTATTATGATTGTCTTTTGATTTTTATTTCATTTATTGGACATAGTAAATAATAGTTTATATTCTCTCTATAGAAAGTTCATTATATACATTTGCCATATGGTTTTGATCAGGTGTATTTGTGTCCATTATGACTGATTATATTGTTTTGTTTTTAAGATATCCTGAATGAAATACAAGTACATAATTTAAACATTAAATGTTAATATCTCCTTGGGTTGAATATTTATACTAATTGCCTACAAAAAGTAAGACTATAAAAATAACTTTCACAATTTTAGAATTTATTCCAAATTGAAATAACTTTAACATCGCTTTTAGATTCTGTAGGGTAGAAAACTTTTAACCAATTAGAATGTACATTTAACCAATTAGAATGTACATTTCCATTTTTCAGCATAAGCCCAAATTGTTTATTGGTTAACTTTCCCTACCCAACTTTTATTAGGTATTGAAATTATCTTTAATTTACATTTATTAGGCATTGCCAAACTGTATTTCTCTTTATCTGCTTCCATGCTGAGAGTGATTTTTCTCTCTGCTTCCTATTATCTGTCTTTTATTTTGCTCTTTATTTTTACTACGTGCTTCTTATATAAGAGAAAAGATGTGATACTTCAGCTTTTCTGACTGATTGGTTTCATGGCCTCAAGTTCCATCTGTTTTCCTACAAATCACTCAGACTATCCTTATTTATAGCATAGTAGTATTTCATGGTGTAGAAATCACATTTGCTGTATCTGTTAATCTGTGGATGAACATATGGACCTCTTCCAAGACTCGGCTATTAAGGATTGTGGTGCTGTAAACATGGGAATGCATGTGTCTCTGTAATAGAATGTATTTAACTCTTTCTGAGGATACCTACAAGTGTAATATGTGGGTCAAATGGGGCTTATAGTTTTAGATTTTTGAGGCATCTCTGCACTGACTTTATAGTCAGTGTTCACAGGGGGATAAATTTAATGCAGGACATTTAATTTATTGGATTATTTTATAATATTCACCTAAAGAGTCAAAGGCAAAGTATGGAAGGTCTATCTACATACTAGAGACCCAAAAAATCCAGGTGAATACCTAGAGCCCATGGCAATGTCCTCCACAAGTCCAGCTGCAGGCTTAGAGCCCATGACAATGGCTCATGCAAGTCTATGTTAAGGGTCTGCACTGAGAAGGCCCAAAGATCAGTGGTGGAAGCTAGAAAGTCTGCAACAATGGAATGAAGGATCTGTGCCAGCAGGCTGAGGAATCTATACTGGAGCCAGGAAGCGATGCTCAAGCTAAAGACCACAGCTCTCTCAAAGTGAATCCCAACCATCCTCTGCAACATCAAGGATCAGAGCTCCTCTGACTATGAGAACAGCTGAGTTAGTATCTGGAAAACCATCATGGCAGACTTCTCTGGTAGAATCAACAGTGCACCATCTTCCCTTGAGTTCTCCTTTTATGCTATTGGCAACAATCCTGAGGTGGACCCTCCACACCCAACACCACACTGATTCAGTTCCGCTGGGTTTTACATGCTGACCACTAGTTAATCCATGGTAACTGATTTCCACAGTGGTATACTGGTTTACATTGTCTCCCACAGTGAAGAAGTGTTCATTTTTAACCACAACCTCTCCAGTATTGTTATTATGTAATTTGTGGATGATGACCATTTTGTCTAGAGAAAGATGGACACAGCATGATAGTACCAATGGAAACAGAAGAACAAAATGATATTCAAAGCAAGATGATATTAAATCAGCAATGACTGCCATAATGTCTTGTTTTCTTCAAAGTAGCTGTGCATAGAATCATACATAATAAAATCAAACAAGACTGAAAAAACCATTCCAACCAATGAATGAAAACATTATATAACTTCAAAGTAATATAATGAGGAACCATGGTTACCATAAAATCTTATGTACTCTTGCCATTTCTTACACTAGGGAAACTATATGGTATTTATACATGAAAGTTTGATTTATTTCAATTTTGAGTATGGTCTCAAGTTGCATCCATTTACTTATAAATATTTCAATGTGCTCATTCTTTATAGCTGAGTAGTACTCCATTGTATAAAAATACCACAACTTTTTATCAATTCCTCAGTTGATGGGCACTTAGGTTGTTTCCAAGATCTAGCTATTACAAATTGTGCTGCTATAAACAAGGGTGCACATATATCACTGTGGTATGATGTTTTCAGTTCTTCTGGGAATATGCTTAGAAGTGGAATATTGGGGTCAAATAGGACTTCCAAACCCAGTTTTTTGAGGAATCTGCAGACTGACCACCACAGTTGTTGCACCATTCTGCACTTCCATCAGCAGTGAAAAAGTTTCTTTTTCCCCGCAGCCTCTCCAGTATTTGTTGTTGGTAGTTTTCTTTATCCTTGCCATTCTTTGTGGAGTGAGATGGAATCTCAGTGTTGTTTTAATTTGCATTTCTCTAATGACCAAGACGCTGAACATTTTTTCATGTACTTATTTGCCATTTGCATTTGTTCATCTGAGAACTGTGTATTCATCTCAGATGCCCATTTTTGGAATGGGTTTTGAGTTTTGGGGATCTGATTTTTTAAAAATTCTTTGTATGTTCTAGACAGAAGTTCTTTATCTGAGGGACCATTCACTAAGATTTTTCCCAGTTTGTGGTTTTTCTTTTCACTATGCTAGAGATTTCTTTCTACATTCAGAAACTCTTAAATAAGATGTGACCCAAGTTATTGATTCTGGGAAGTATTTTTGTGTAGTTTGATTTTTGTTCATGAATTCTCTACCTACCCCATGTCTTCAAGATTTTTATCTACTTTGTCTTCCAACAGATTTCATATTTCTGTGTTAATATTTAGATCTTTGATCCATTTAGACTTTAGTTTAGTACATGGTGATAGGCATGGG
>PVJX010042346.1:0-14178 GCA_004027295.1 Dolichotis patagonum
CATGTCATCCTGTCCCCTGCCCCCCCCCCCGCGCTTAGCAAGTGGGAGCCAGTGAACTATACATCTTGTGAAAAGATTGGCTATGTTATTTAGTATGAGCTCCCCATATGCAAAGATAAGGACAACCATTTGGAAGAAAACAAGAGACAATATGACAGATAGTGAAGATCTCTGGTTGTCCAGCTTTGAAATTTATGCTTTCTTATGTCCCGTTCTGTTTTGTTGTGTTTAATTTTACTCCCTTTTAAAATAAAAAAAAATAAAAGAAAAAAAAGAAAAAGAACAGTAGTGGTATGTAGTTTACAGTATCTGTCTTCAAGAGTTATAAATTAACTGATAACAGTGTAAAGAAAGCAAAGAAATCAGTGTAATAGTATAGAGAATTCAGAGACCTACACATATCTGTTCAACTATTCTTTGATAATGATGTAAAGATTGATTCAGTAGAAAAATATTTTCAACAAATCATGTTGGAAAAATTGGATGTCCATATACATTTTGATTAATGTTTTGCATCTTTTTTTTTTTTTTTGAGACAGTTCAGCTTGGGTTTGTTCAGGTTGGGTTTGAACTGACTATGCACAGGCTGGCCTCGAACTCACACGTATCCTCCTGTCTCAACCTTCTATGTGCTGGAATAATAAGAATGTGCCACCATACTTGGCTTCATATTTTGCATCTTATAAAAAGTTAACTAAAAAGTATTATAGATAAACACAGACAACTATATAAATCCAAGAGGAAATACAGGAAAACTTTCATGAACTGGTTAGCTAAAGATTTGTCAGATACAATACGAAAGTGTGATCCATAAGACCAAACTGATAAGTTCATGGTTAAGAACTTTTGCTCCCTTCTATGTCTTTTTCTGTTTTTAGTGCTGAGGATTGAACGTAGGCCTAGCTCATGCTGAATGTGCGCTGTCACCAAGTTATGACTCTAGTCCCTGAAACTTTGGTCTTTAAAAAAGTCTATTAGATTAGAGAATGCAGACAACTATATCTGGGAGAAAATATTTGCAAATCTGAAGTTGTATTCATAGTATAGAAATATCAAAAGTCCATAATGAGAAAACTATCCATTTAAAAATAGGAAAAAGTTTGCATAGATACTTCACCCAGGAAGTATGGGTGAGTAGTAAACATACAAAAGATGCTCAATATTTTTAGTCATTAGAACACTGCAAAGAAAGTTTGCAGTGTGGTGGGAAGTGTGCTTCAGTTTAGGAGTTTGAGACAAGCCTGAGTGACATAGTGAGATCCTGTCAAAAAAAAAAAAGTCCACAAAGAGATCCTATAATGCATACATATTTAAGCTTCAAAATAGATCAAATGATGGTGACAATATGGAATAACTAGAACTCTTAAACTGATGGTGGTATTATAAATTAGTACAACTACTTATTACCTGTCCTATGGCAGGTGCGGTGCGATGGTGGCTATTTTTTTGTTTTGTCAATGACAGTACTTTAGTTCTTGGTTGGTTTTCCTCTTTCTTTTTAGAAACTTTTATTAGTACACATTTGCAGCACATGATTACATTCATGGTACATTGAAGGAGTTGGTGCTTGTACATAACACATCTTAATTCTTTTTACCCCCTGCTCTCCCTCCCCTCCCTTTCCCCTTCTTCCGCCTCCCTCCATCTCTTGGTCTTTTTTGTTTTTCTGAGACTGAGTCTCATTATGTAGTCCAGACGGCTTAATTTCATGATTGTCCTGCCTCATTCTCCTCAGTGCTGGGGTCACAGGTGTGCACCGCCACAGTTGGGCAATCTGGCAGTTTCTCCCTCAAATACTATTTAACCACCTAGTCATTTGCTAATAGGCATTAATCCAAGAGAAATGAAAGCATCTGTCCATCCAATGACTCGCACACAACAGCCGCTTTATTTGAAAATTTGCAATAGCCTAAATGTGTATCAATGCAAGTGTTCAGCACTTTTGCTTTTGCAACAAACTCTAAAGCAAAACTGATGAATATTAAAATAATTATACTGTTCGGAAGAAGCCAAATATAATACAGGTGCTGTATGATTACATTAATATAATTCTAGAAAATGAAAATAAATATATGTGATAGAGAGGGACAGACGGAGTGTTAGTTGGAGTAAGGCACTGTAAATAGGCATAAGGAAATCTTGGGACTAATAGAAAAGTTTGCCTTAATAGTGGAAATGATTTCAACGATGCATAGAAATGTTCATGGTTAATATAGTGTGCACTTTTGCTAACTGCAATTTCTTATATGTAAATTTCCCCCCAATGTTGTTAAAAATACAAAATTTTCAATTGTGCAGATTGCCACAAAGTATAATACTATTTGCATGTAACCTCACAGTTAAACTACACTGACCACTGCCCCCCCAACATCAGAAAAAGAAAAGGGCAGTGGTAAGAGACATGTGGATACTAAGGTTGGCTTGAGAAACACATGTAAAGCTGCTGTCCAAAAAATACATTTTTGTTTATCCTGTAATTTCCCTCTTTCCAGCTCATAAAACGAACACGGAGAAGCTTCTCCGTCGAGCGTTTTGAGATTTACATCTTCCGCAACAAATTAGGAAAGCTCATGCAACCCCATGTAAAGTTTTTTTTTTTTTTTGTACCGGGGATCGAACTCATGGCCGTGCACTTGCCAGGCAGGCACTTGTGCCTGCTGGGCTAAACCCCTGGTCCCACGTAAAGGTTTTAGGTCAGTGGGCTTTTGACAAACCAAACCAGTCATTGGCCAGAGGGTGCGGGGGAGCCCAAGACTAAGATCCCAGCACAAGTCCACAAGAATACATTTGCAGAATTGGTAGGCAGCAGCTTGCAGAGTTCAAGCCTTGCAGCGTTCTCCAGGTCTAAGGCCTTGGCACCACGTGACTCGGCCGGGTCTCCTGCCCAGCCCTGACGACGTCACTGCGCCGCCGTTTGCGCAGGCGCAGTGTGGGTCTGAAGCGGCGGAAGCAGGCGCGTTCAGCGTCAGCACGTGCGCGGCGGCTGGTTCAAGGCTATTGAGGCTCAGGGCGGCGGGCTGAGAGTCCGCAATGTGGGGTCAGGGCCCTTTTTCCAGAGCATCTGTGGCGGACAGTGTGGGGTAAGTTGTAGTCCTGTGGCAGGTGCGGGGCGATAGCGGCCACTTTAAGGACAATATTTTAGTTTCTGGTTGAGTGTTAAGACTCTAAGCACTGGACGCGGCCTGCACGCGGCCTCCTCGTTCCGCCAGCCCCGCTGAGAGGCGCCAGGCACCTGTGCGTGAGTGTGGTGCCAGGTTGCGAAAGTGACTTGCAGATGGCATGGGCTTGTCGGGTTTGTGAAGACTGGGGCCTGCTTGCCTGTGCTGGGTGGAATCATTTCCTCCCCTCGCCGTAAATTATGTGTTATTTAAACTGCGAAATCTCTCATGTAAGTGTTAAGGAGACCCTTGTACCGATTTATTCCAAATTCTCATTTTGTAGTGCTGACTTGGACGCACCCTTTGGTAATCCACGTTCGCTGAAAATGGGTACAGCATCTGTTCCTTCATCATCATCTGGGCAAGTCACATTTTAACATAAGGCTATTCTAGAAAATAACTTTAGAACAAGCGGCGTAATTTCCAAAATAAACATTTTTATTTTTACTGTTGAAGACTGTCTTCCAGAGAAATGTATGATATCGCTCAACAGATTCCAGTTTGGTTTTTTAACTGATGTCAGTTTTATTTTAAAACGATGTTTGGGTCAGTATGAAAAAAACCCCTGGTTTTGAAGACATTTCAATGCTCTGTAGTGTTAATAAATTGTCTTTCCATATTTGAGAGAGCCTTTAAAACTTTTGTGTTAGTGGTGTTCTTAAAATGTCAAAACTTTAAAATATTCATATATGTGTGTGTGTATATATATATATATGTATTTCCTAGCATGGCAGGCATTAATACCTACCTCTACTAGGCAATTCTGTGAAGGGGTTTTGTTAAAAAAATTTTTTTTTTGGCTCTTTATATACAATATGCTTTGTAGAATATTTGTCTTAAAATTTAAGGCCAGGGGCTGGGGATTTAGCTCAGTGGCATAAGGGCCTGCCTGGCAAGCATGAGGTCATGTGTTTGATCCCTGGTACCAAAAAACCCAAAAAACCAAAAAAACAGAAAAATTTAAGGCCACAGAAACAGTTTTGGGAGAGGGTGGAAGAAAAGCATGCCAGCTAAACCTATCAGCTCCAGTGCCCATCAAGATAATTGATTTATACCTTACATAAATAACTTTTTCTTCCAATTTGAGACCATTCTCCTAAGTGAAATAAATCACACACGTGTAAACATAATGTTGTCTCACTAGTGTGAGATGAAAGAAGCAACGTAGGTATATGTATATATATGTAAAAGGTTAAGATAGGTGTACTGCTGATTTCTGAAGTTCATTGAAGAGATTTGTACTGGTATTGTTCAGGCAATTGAATGCAGATGTCTTGTGCTCTGGGTGAATGATTTGGGGATGACAGTATACAATGTAAGTACTGTTGTTGCTCCTTGATTGACATATTTTGAAATTTAATTTTTTTCTCTTTGAAATAAAATGGATTTTAAAAAAATAGCTTTTTCAGAAAATGAAATACATCTTGGAACTGAACGCTAGAAAACTATATTTTTATTTTCTTTTAACATTTATGAATGGAAATATCCAGCATGTTGGGGATAAAATTATAATGTAGTGAATGTTTCTTTTGAAATATTTTGCAGATACTACAGTCTTGTGTAATTAAAAAAAGTTATTTTTGAATGGAGAAAAAAGTAGTTAAAATCCAGCATGGATAAAATATCTAAAAGTATACCTTGATTTACTGTGATTATCTTATGTGTTTTATGTTTTTGGCCTTTTAGGCTGTCAGTTGTATAAATTATAATTATATAAATCTGATGCTGGCAGGAGGAGGAGGTAGGTGGAAGAGGAGAAGAATTGAGATGTGTTATGCACATGTACGGACTCCCCACAATGAATATAATTATTATGTACTATGAAGATGTACTAATAAAAATTTTTTAAAAGTTACTTTTGAAAGAATGGGCAAAATTTGATCACTTTAAACTGGACATGGTGGTGCACGCCTGTAATCCCAGCACTTAGGAGGTTGAGGCCGGAGGATCATTGAGAATTTGAGACCAGCCTGGGTTGCAAAGTGAGCTCAAGGCCAGCCTGAACTGCATAGCGAGAACCTGTTTCAAAAAGACAAAACCCCAAAAAACCAACCCCCCCAAAAGTTGATTACTTTTAATTGTCTTTATTTTCAAAAATATTACCTGCTGTCTTTTAAATAATACCAGTTTCAAGCATTTGTAGTGTTTGACTTTGTTTACACTGTGAAAGTTCAACACTTGAGAAGGAATTATTTTTAAAAAAGTATATACACATTTTTTCAAAGTATTGATTTATGTAAGTGATCAAAATGTGCATAAATTATCGTCTTCAAAGTTTGAGTAAAGATAGTTTTAGGAATACAGATTGCATATGATGAAATTGCAATCTACAGTGTACTCAAAACAAACAATTATCAGAGAAAAAATTTTAGGTCATTTTAAATATGGTGTAGAGTCTGAATTTTGATAACTTCATTAGGGTAAAACAGTACTTGTAAGAATTTGAACATTATGTGGTTTAGTTTTTTGTTGTTGTTAATGGATAGATTACTGTAACCTAATTTGAGATGTTGAATTGTTTTAGTTTTTCAGAAATCGTCCAAAGGGATGAAGACACATGTTACAATGAAGGTACTGACACTAAAAATTATTTTGGGGTGTAAAATTCAGATATTAACTTCTAACTTTTTTTGCATTATAATTTAATTTTAGTTGAAGATGTGGTTGGAAGTCATGTAGAAGATGCAGTAACATTTTGGGCTCAGGTAAATAGCAGTCTGCTTTATTTCCTGTCTTCCCTCTCCTTCCTAATGTAAGTTTTCCTTAACAACAATAAAGATAACAAAACAAAACAAAACCACAAACAAAAATAAAAACCTAGGAAACCCAGGTGTAATGCTGCATGCCTATACTACTGGGCTGTATACTAGTAGTATACCACTATGCCAATACTACTATACTGTACTATTTGGGGGCTGAGGTAGAAGAATAGAAAGTTAGAGGCCAGCCTGGGCAGCTGGTAAGACCCTGTTTCAAAATAAAAAATAACAAGGTCTGAGATCATAGCTCAGTTTGGGGCCCCAGATTTAATCCCTTGTACTGCAAAACAGTACCCAAGAATAAATATGTCATTATTTTTAGTGCCCAGTTTTTATTAAATTTGTTAGCAGAAGACAGTATTAAAAGATAAATGTCTTAGAACTGTAATTTTACTTGAGTTATGAGTAATATGCTCCTAGTAAAACTAGGTTAAAAATTCAAAAGAAAATCAGCAAGATTGTTACTCAGAGTTATACTCAGTTTATTACCAATATCCTAAGCAGCAATGAATTGCGGGTGGCTGAAGGTTACTGTATTTGTGAAGTTATAGCTCCATCTAGGGGCTTTTTAGGAGACTGTTTCTTGAAAGAAGTTTTCAAATCTGCTAGTAAAAAAACTAACTCCCCCCACTCCCCCAGTTTTGCTTTCTGCTGTTTGTGCCTTAAACGTGTTCACAAATGACAGTGTCCTCTTCGGTAAGGGAAGCATGCTTGATCCAGTCATGGACACATTAGTTTAACTCATGGAACACATAGATAGGCCTTGTTGATTTAGACAGTGTCATACAACACAGACTCTTGAAATTTGCTTACGTACACATTAAATACAGAAATTTCTGTACTTTCTTGACCATGTTGGTGAAAAGGTAACTGATTTGTTACCTGGGCCTGTTAGGGGTTGTATTGTGGAAACCTGGTGCTGACATGTTAAATGCCCAACCAGTCTGACTGTTCTTGTCAGGTCAGAGAACTGAAAGTTCTGGATTCCTCAGATGATGGTGAGTTGCACAGGAAATAAAGTTAGGGAGAAGAAAAAGCTGCTACTGTAAATACTGTCCCTGGAAGAGGAAAATTCAGTCATTTTTTCTCTAATGGCTTGAATTTGAACTTGACACATATTTTTCTCATAAAATTTGAAGCACTGATTAAACATTTCTAATTTTCTATTGCCAGGCTGCAAATAAGTGTAAGTTAAGCACCAAAGATGGAGAATTCCTTTGTTGCATATCAGTTTTTGATTTTGTGAAATATATATGATATGGGAGGAAAGAGAATTACATTTTCTATAATTCTTATAAAAGGAAACTTTTTGAGGGTAAGGGTAAGTTGACAGTGTGTTGAAAAGGAGAACTTATGAAAGTTATAGAAGAGTAAACTAGGAATTCTTAAGTAATGTGGAAAACATTGTAGCATTGTAGTACTGGTAGAAAATTTGTGGCAATTTTGTGTTTTTCCTTAATGTACGTATTCTCTCTAAAGGTTGCCCACAATGTTTTTATGCCCACTGTCTCTGTATTAATAGTACCAGTATCCCAGATTGATGACAGTCTATATGTTTAAACTTATTTTGTAGGAGCAGGATATATTAGTTTAACCAGTATTTTCTTATTAGCAGTCTAATAGAAATAGATGACCTACATAAGTAATTTTAAAAGCATTTTTGACAGCTATATTGAAGAAAGTAAAAAGAAATAGGTAAAAAGAATTTTAATGTTTTATTTAACTCTACCTAAAATTTTTTGCTTAAAATATAATTAGTATAAAATATCAACAAGATAGTTTATATTACTTTTTGTCACATTAAGACTTTTAAATCTAATGTGTATTTAGAAATTAAGTAAAACCCAGTGTATATCATGCTTAGTAGTACCCTTAATAATATCACACTATTAAATAACATTTTCCTGAATCTTGTACTTCATTCTTCTTTTAGAGTGTTAATAGAAATAATGATGTTATGAAGCTTGGTTGTTCACTGTCTAAAGTTTGTCCCTATGCCAATTCAGTATTTGGGAACCTTGATCCAAAGAAGGTGAGCCTATTCTTGATTTATGTCAATTTTCCTGTTTGCATAGATGTTGTATTTTGTGGAATTTTGGGTCTGTTTGAAAGGAAGAGGCAGAGTTTTAGAATTTGTGTAAATTACATAGTAAGTTTATTCATTCAGAAATACTTGTGGACTGAATATTGCAAGAGTTGAAGATATACAGTGAATACTAAATTTTAAAAAATGTATTACATTGAGAGAAATTTGTTGAGAAAGATGGGACAGGTATGTTGGAAGACAGGGGAAATACTTTGAAGGGGATCAATGGCAATGTGTCTTTTACTATAATAAAAATTTTTAAACATTCACTGTATGTTGGGATCACACCTCATATTTGACCTTACAAAGCAAAGAAATGCTGCGGAGGTGGGGAAGGGTACTTTAAAAGAATTAAGATGTATTAAGTACAGGTACCAACTGTCCACAATGAATGTAATCATTATGTACTGCCAACATGTAATAACAGAAAAGGAAAGGAATTCTGACATTGATGAATTTTGAGGACATTGTGCTAAGTAAAGTGGGCCATTTAAAATCAAGAAAACCAGTATGATTCCATTTACATAAGGTGTTTAACTACTCAGAATTACAGAGACAAAGGAATGGTGGTTGCTAGGGATAGGGAGGAGGATTGGAATGATGAGGAGTTGTTTAATAGGTACAGAATTTAATTTTTATTAAAAGCTTTGGAGAAAGATCATAATGGTGAATGTCAAACAGTATGAGTATGTTCAGCGCACCTAAAAATACTTAAGACAGTAAATTTTATATTTTACCACAATAAAAGTTGGGAAGAGAGTTAAAAGCTGCAGTATTCCAAGTGAAACAAACAAATGAAAAAAACAAAAACATTTACAGAAATAAAGGTGTGTATTAATCACTGGATATGCAATTGTGAACAAAATAGTTAAAATCTTTGCCTTTGGCACTGATTAGAAAATCTGTAAGAGTCCTATTTATGGAGAACAGTTTGCCTGTTTTAAAATTGAAGTGTAATTTGCATACAGTTAAGTGTTTATCCCCTAACATCTTAAGCTACAGCTTAGTGAATTGTTACATACATACGCATCTATGTAACCACCATTCAGATCAAGGTATGGTTCCATCATCCCCCAGAATTCCTCAGGCTCTTTTTTTTTTTTTTTGAGACAAGGTCTCACTCTGTGATTCAGGCTGGCCTTGAACACTGTATGTAGTCCAAGCTGGCCTCAGACTTGCAGTACTTTTCATGTCTCAGCCTCTCAGCGCTGCTGTTACAGGTGCGTATTACTGTACCCAGCTCAGGCTCCTTATTCAGTTTGTAGTTAGTAGCCTCAACAGAGTAACATCATTTTGACTTCTATCATACTTCTTTTTTGTTCAGCATAATAGAGTTTCATCCATATTGTGGTGTGTATTAGTGGACTGATTTTTTTTTTATAAGCTATACATTATTTTGTTGTACAAATGTAACATTTTTCTGTTCTTGATGGGCATTTGGATTAGTATTTGCAGTTTTTGGATACTTTGAATGAAACTGCTTTGAAATCCTTATATAAGCTTTCTCTTAGATGTATTGATTCATTTATTTTTCTAATATATCTAGGAGTAGAATGCTAAGTCATATGTTAGTCATGTTTTATTTTAGTAGATTCTGACAAAGATTTTTGCAAAAGTGTTGGGCCATTTTGTACCCATTTTCCAGTGGTAATCCATTGCATCAGTTGCATCCATCTATTTTATCTCATAACATGGTATAAGAATCCAGTTCTTAGGCTCAGGATTTAGCTCAGTGGCATAAACCCTGCCTGGTGAGCATGAGTTCGTGAGTTCAATTTCCAGTACCACAAAAAAAACAAAACAAGAATTGCGTTCCTCAGCTTTTTTTTTTTTTAAATAAATATTTTTATTTCTCTTTCTTTCTTTCTTTTTTTTTTTTTTCCCTTCGGTACCAGGGATTGAACTCACAACCCTGGGCTTGCCAGTCAGGTGCTTACCCTGCCAAGCTAAATCCCCAACCCCTGTTCCTCTGTTTTTACTACCCTTTACATTGTCATTTTTTTTTCAAGCATACTTCAGATTTCATTTCTGGGTAAATCTTAGGCACTAACAGCATCCATTTAGAGAATGGTTGTTTCATGCAAGTAAATGCTAAGCATACTGCATATTTAATTATCTGAGGTAGTAAGATCTGCAATATAAAGTTGAAGAAAGAGACTCAAGGAAAGTGACTTATCAGACAATGCATAAGCCTGTTTATACTCAAAGAATTCTTTGAATAGCTTGAAAGAAGACAGTAAAAAATTACCATACTTCAAAACAGAAATGTATAAAAACAAACATAGGGTTGGGGGTTTAGCTCAGCGACGTAATTGCCTGCGTGGCAAACGTGAGGTTGTGAGTTCGATCCCTGGCACCAAAAAAAAACAAAAAAAACAAAACAAAACCATAAACAGAAGGCAAAGCATTAACCAGGTCTTATGTTCATAGTTAACAGTGTTTCAAGTAGTTTTAAAAAATTTTACTGGTACATTTTATATCTATCTATCTATCTATCTATCTAATCATAGGGAATTGGTACCTGTATCTTGATTCTTTTTTCCTATTCCCTTCCCCTTTAACCCCTCTTTCCCTCTTTTTTTTTTTTTTTTTGCGGTACCAGGGATCAAACTCACGACCTTACACTTGCCAGGCAGGTGGTTATGTCGTTGAGATAAATTCCCAGCCCCTTCCCTCCTTATTTACAAAAGCATTGTTTCCATTTTTTCTTCTGTTCTCTTTTTTTCTTTTTCCCTTCATTTTCTCCTCCGCCTCCTTTATGCTCCTCCCTATTTGAACATAATATCTATTATACGTTTTGGTTCTTATTTACCCTTTTGGTTCTTATTTACCCTACCCAGAGAATGCATTATCATTTTTGAAAATTTTGACCATTCTGGGGGGTACATAGTGCTGCCTTGTGGTTTTATTTTTCTGGTGAGTATTGAAATGTTAAGCATGTCTTATATTCTTGTTAAGTGTATCTTTGTTTTGTGAAGTGTCTGTTCACATCATTTCCTTTAGTTTTTGGTACTATGGATTGAACTAGCAGCTTCACACTGAACTACATCTCCAGACTTTTTATTTATGCAATTAGAGACAGGTCTTGCTGAGTTGTTCCGGCTGTACTTGAATTTACCATCCTCTTGTTTCAGCCTTCCAGAGTGCTGAGATTACAAGCATGTGCCACCATGCCCAGCTATCTTTTCCTCATTTTTATTAGTCTATTTCGATTGATTTGTAGGAATTACATAAAATATATCTGTATATATAAACAATGTGTATGTGTGGGAGGGCACTGGGGATTGAATACAAGGCCTCCACACAGAGTTAAATCCCTTTTTTGTTTTGAGACAGTCTTTCCAAATCACTAAGTTACCCAGGTTGGGCTCGAATTTTTGATCCTTCTGCTCTAACCTTCTAGAGTGCTGGGATTACAGGTGTGTACCACAGTTTTAGTTACTTTCTCATTGTTGAGACAAAAATATCTGACACACACAATTTAAAGGACAAATTTGTCAGTTTAAAGTTTGTAGAGATTTCAGTCCATTCTCAGCTGGCTGTAAGCCAGGACAACATGGCAGGGCAAACAAAAAGTAGCAAGCAGTAACAGCAAGCCTCTCTTTGTCTTTTTTCTCATCCAGGCTATAAATCTTTAGGGTGTTGCCACCCACACCCAGTGGGGTCTTCCCATTATCTACACCCAGAACTATGATAAACTAATTAGTGGAACACACACCCTCAATCTGAGTATCATATAACCTAATCCAGTAACCTTCCAAAATTCCACCTCTGAGGACATGAGGCTTTGGGAGGATATTTTCTTTTTCTTTTTTGGTGTTTTAAAAATTTATTTTGGTTTTTTTTGGGGAAAGGGTCTTGACATTTTGTTCTTACCAGCCTTGAACTCACTATGTAGCCCAGGCTGGCCTCAAACTCACATTGATCCTCCTCTCTCAGGCTCTCAAGTGCTGGGTTTATAGGCATCCACCATGGCTGGCTGGGGGACATTTGATAAAAGACATAACAACTACCATGTTTGGTTTCTGTGTATATATTCTTGATGGGAGTCTTTTGATTTACATATGTACTGCTAATATCTTCTAGTTTGTATCTTGTCAATTCAATTTCTTATTATCATTTGAAATCAGTTTATTTTTGGTATATATTTTCTCCTATTTTAATTCTCCATTTATTCCAGGTTATGAATATATTTTTGTGTATATGTGTGTTTGTAAGAAGCTTTTACTTAAAGCTACAGTAACTTACAGTAAATTTTTTTGATCACATTTTATTGGTACATTTTAGATATACATAATGATCTCATTTATCATAGAGAATTTGTTCCTGTATATGATTTTAATTTAATGTTTTTCCCCCATTTTCATACCCTCTCTTTAACCCCTTTTCCCCTCCTCATGTATAAAAGCTTTGTTTTTATTCCAGTAAATTTTTAAATTAAAATTTTATTAGTATATGTTTGTAATGATTACAGTCAGTTTTGGAGTTTGATACATACACATATTGGATCTTGATCATTTATGGTCCCCCTGCACCTGTTGCCATCCCATCTCCTGTCTCACTATTCCTCCATCTCTACTGAGTCTACCTCCTTGTTTCTTAAAATGGCTTTTATTTTGCTCTCTAAATTATTTATATAGGGCCCCTTTTATTAGACCATGTGATATTTAGCATTTTGTGATTTATGGTTGCAAGATGCATCTGTTTTCCTACAGATGATTCAGATTGTGTATATATTTTTATATAAAATTGTGTATAAATTTTGTTTATTCATCTGTCGATGGATATATAGGCTGCTTCCCATAATTCAGCTATTGTAAGATGTGCTGCTGTAAACATGGCTATTCATGTATCATTGTAGTACCTTTTGAGAAGATACCTATTAAAAGTATGGCTGATTCAAATGGAACCTCCGTGCTGATTTCCAAAGTGGTCATACTAGTTTATATATCCACTGACAATGTCGTTTCTCCCCACATCCTTGTAAACATTTTTTTGAGTCCTTGATAATGGCCATTCTTACTGGAGTAAGGCAGAATCTTAATGTTGTTTTTTGATTGGCTTTTCTCTAATGCCAAAGATGCTGAACACTTTTTTATGTATTAGCTATTTGTATGTCTTTTGAGAAGTATTTGTTCATTTCAAATTGCCCATTTTTTGTATGTCTTTTATTTTTGGAGGTCCATTATTTTTGAGTTCTATATTCTAGATACTAGCCCTGTGAGGAATAGCTGGTTAACATTTTTCCCATTCTATAGGTTGCCTCTTTATTTGGTTTCCTTTGTATATAGAAGTTTTAAAGTTTTATATTGTCCTGTTTGTTGATGCTTGGTATTCTTGTGCAGTTGAGATTTTTGTTCAGGAAGTCCTCATCTCTGCCTATATTTTCAAGAGTTTTATCAGTTTTCTCTTCCAGCACATTTCAGTATTTCTCCTTTTACATATAGGCTTTTCTTCTTTTTTTTTTTTGGTACCAGGGATTGAACTTGTGACCTCGCGGTTGCCCGGCAGTCGCTTGTGCCACTGAGCTAAATCCCCAGCCCTATATATAGGCTGTTGATCTATTTAGATTTAACATCTATAAATATACATTCACCAACAGTAAGACACTTTATAAAATAAATACTATTAGACATACAATATCAGTAAGCCCAACTGTAATGGTGTACTTGAATATTCCACTATCATAAATAGGTCAGGAAGACAAAAAAACAACAAAGAAATATCAGAATTGAACCACAGCTTCAAATAGATTTAAGAGATATCTGTGAGGTGTTCCGTTACCAACAACAAAATACACATTTTATGCACAAATAACTATTTAAAATAGACCATGCTTAGGCCATAAAGCATGCTTAAATAAATATAAAAGAATTGAGATAGTCTCATGTATACTATCAGGTCATAATGCAGTGAAAGTAGAAAGCAATGTAAAAAATCACAGTTATGCAAACATATAAAAATTAAATAATACAGTCTTTTTTTTTCTTTTTTTTATTTAAAAGAGAATAAAACAAAAGGGGGCAGTACAGAGCAGATCAGAAGAGGACAACATAGGCAACACAGTACTTTACATTAAGTCAACTGGACATCAACAGTATCTAACACCATATCTCTTACTCTGCTATAGTTGAGCATAGTTTCAATTACAATAATATCAAACATAACACAATAG
>PVJX010042347.1:0-14194 GCA_004027295.1 Dolichotis patagonum
CCAACATAAGAATAGAATACTAAAAACTGTTAGAGAGAAAAGAGAGATCACCTATAAAGGAAAACCTATCAGAATCACGGCAGACTTCTCAACACAAACAATGAAATCAAGAAGAGCATGGAGTGAAGTCTTTCAGATCCTAAAGGAAAACCACTTCCAACCCAGACTGACATACCCTGCAAAACTGTCCTTCAGAATGCATGGAGAAATAAGATACCTCCATGACAAAGAACAGCTGAAGAACTTCATGAACACCAAACCAACCCTACAAAGAAAACTGAAAGACATTCTAGATACACACGGGAGAAAACCACCAAGCAAGGCAGACAATTAAACAGAATGGAAAGCTAAAGACACAACAGCAGAAAGATAACATGTCAACAACAAACCAATATATAACAGTTACAACCATTAGTGTAAATGGCCTCAACTCACCAATCAAAAGAAACAGACTGGCAGAATGGATCAAGAAACAACATCCAACTATATCCTGTCTACCAGAAACCCATCTGACCCAAAAGGACACTCATAGACTGAAAGTCAAAGGATGGAAAACAATACTTCATGCAACAGGAACTCCAAAAATAATAGGGGTAGCTATTCTGTTTGCAGACAATGTAAACTTCAAACCAAGAATGATCTGAAGAGATAAAGAAGGTCACTACATACTAGTTAGGGGAAAACTTCAAGAAGAAGAGATAACAATCTTAAATATATATGTACCAAATTCAGGAACACACAGCTATACAAAACAATTATTAATAGAAATGAAAAATCAAATAAACAGTAACACAATTATAACAGGAGACCTTAACATGCTATTGACACAAAAGGACAGATCAACCAGACAGAAAAATCTGCAAAGAAATAACACAACTGAATCACACCTGTTAACAAATGGACTTGATAGACATATACTGAGTGTTCCATCCAACAACATCAGAATATACATTTTTTGCAGCAGTACATGGGACATTCTCTAAAATAGACCATATAATAGCCCAAAGAACATACTTAAGTAAATGCAAAAGAAATGAAATTATCCCATGCATGTTATTGGATCACAGTGCCATGAAACTAGAAATTAATGATAAGGGCCAGGGACTTAGCTCAGTGGCTTAAGTGCCTGCCTGGCAAGTGCAAGGTTGTGAGTTCGATCTGTGATATAAAAAAATTAAAGATAAAAGAAACTGCAAAAACCCCACAAACACATGGAAATTGAATAATACATTGATGAGCAATCAGTGGGTCACAGAGGAAATTAAAAAAGAAATTAAACAGTATCTACAAGCAAATGAAAATACAAATACAATTTATTGGAATCTGTGGGATGCAATTAAAGCAGTCTTCAGAGGAAAATTTATTGCAGTGAATTTCCACATCAGGAAAACAGAATGAACACAAATAAATAACCTGATGCTACACCTCAAACATCCAGAAAAACAAGAGCAAGTCAAGCCCAAAGCCAAAAGAAAGGAGGAAATTATAAAGATCAGAGCAGGAATTAATGCAATAGAGACTAAGAAAACAATATGAAGAAACAATGAATCAATGAGTTGGTTCTTTGAAAGAATAAATAAAATTGATGAGCACCTAGCCAACCTTATTAAAAAAAGGAAAGAAAAAACTCAAATTCATGCAATAAGGAATGAAAATGGTGAAATCACTACAGACTCTGTGGAAACACAGAAGATCATCAACATCTATTTCGAAAACCTCTACTCTCATAGGTTCAATAACAGAAGAAATGGACAGATTCCTAGAAACATATGAATTATCAAAGCTGAGTCAAGAAGATGTAAAACTGCTGAATAACCCAATTTCTATTAATGAAATTGAAAAGGTAATTAAATCCTTACCAACAAAGAAGAGTCCAGGCCCAGATGGATTTAATGCCAACACTCCTCAAACTCTTCAATGAAACTGAAAGAGAAGCACTTCTCCCTAACTCATTCCTGGAAGTAAACATTACTCTAGTACCAAAACCTGAGAAAGACCCAACTAAAAAAAGAGTACTACAGGCCAATCTCCCTAATGAACATAGATGCAAAAATTCTCAATAAAATATTGGCAAACAGGATGCAGCAAATCACCAAGAAGATTATACACCCTGACCAAGTGGGATTCATCCCAAGAATGCAGGGGTGGTTCAACATAATTAAATCAATAAATGTAATCCACCATTCAATAGAGCCAAAAATAAGAATCACATGATCATTTCTATAGATGCAGAAAAAACTTTTGATAAGGTCCAACACTCATTCATGATAAGAACCTTACAGAGAATGGGAATAGATTATCTTTATCAGGCACAAGACAAGGATGTCCCTTATCACCGCTCCTACTCAACATAGTACTGGAAATGCTAGCCAGAGCAATTAGACAAAAGAGACAAATAAAAGGAGTAAGGATAGGAAAAGAAGAAGTTAAATTATCATTACTTGCAGATGACATGATAGTCTACATAGAAGACTCCCAAAATTCCATTGAAAGACTGCTAGATATAATAAATAAATTCAGTATTGTAGCTGGATACAAAGTCAACACTCAAAAATCAATAGCATTCCTATACACTAACAAGAAAATCACTGAGAGATAAATAAGAGAAGCCACACCCTTTATAATAGCATAAAAAAATGAAATACTTAGGAATTAATCTAATGAAAGAAGTAAAAGACCTATTCAGGGAAAATTATACCCTGTAAAAAGAAATTGAAGAGGAACTCCAAAAATGGAAAGATATCACTTGTTCATGGATAGGAAGAATAATTATTGTGAAAATGGCCATTCTCCCAAAATTGTTGTACAGATTCAATGCAATCCCAATCTAGCATACCTTATAGATCTAGAGAAGTCATTCTTAAAATTCATATGGAACCAGAACCTAGAATAGCAAAGGCAATTCTAAGCAGCAAAGGCAAGGCAGGAGGCATCACAATCCCTGACTTGAAGTTACACTACAAAGCTACTGTAATAAAATCAACATGGTACTGGACTAAAAACAGATCTGATGATCAATGGAATTGATTGGAAGATATAACCATAACCACAAACACACTCAACCACCTTATCTTTGATAAAGGGGCTAAACATGTTCACTGGAAGAATGATAGTTTCTTTAATAAATGGTGCTGGAAAAATTCACTCTCCATATGCTGAAAACTAAAAATAGACCCATGCATATTACCATGTATTAAACTAAAGTCTAAATGGATCAAAGATCTAAATATTAAAAGAGAAACACTAAACCTGTTGGAAGACAAAGGAGGTAAAAATCTTGAAGACATAGGGGTAGGTAGAGAATTCATGAACAAGAATCAAACCGCACGGGAAATACTTCCCAGAATCAATAACTGGGATCATATCTTATTAAAGAGTTTCTGCATGTCAAAAGAAATCTCCAGTATAGTAAAAAGAGAACCCACAAATTGGGAAAAAAATCTTAGTGAACTGTCCCTCAGACAAAGAACTTCTGTCTGGAACATAGAAAGAATTAAAAAAATCAGACCCTCGAAATTCAAAGACCCAATCCAAAAATGGGCATCTGAGATGAATACACACTTCTCAGATGAAGAAATACAAATGGCAAATAAATACATAAAAAATGTTCATCATCATTAGTCATTAGAGAAATACAAATTAAAACCACACTGAAATTCCATCTCACTCCAGAAAGAATCGCCGGATAAAGAAAACTACCAACAAATGATGGAGAGGCTGTGGGGAAAAAGGAACTCTTCTGCACTGTTGGCGGGAGTGTAGACTGGTGCAACCACTATGGGTATCAGTTTGGAGATTCCTCAAAAAGATGGGATTGGAAGTGCCATTCGATCCAGCTATTCCACTTCTAGGCATATTCCCAGAAGAACTGAAAACATCATACCACAGTGATATATGTGCACTCATATTTATAGCAGCACAATTTGTAATAGTCAGATCTTGAGAACAACCTAAGTGCCCATCAACTGAGGAATGGATAAAAAAAGTTGTTGTATTTTTATACAATGGAGTACTACTCAGCTATAAAGAATGATCACATTGAGATATTTATAAATAAATGGACACAACTTGAGACCATTCTCTTAAGCGAAATAAACCAAACTCACATGTATAACTACTGTGTAGTTTCCCTAGTGTAAGACATGGTAAGAGTATATAAGATTTTATGGTAATCATGGTTCCCCCATTGTATTACTTTGAAGTCTTACAATGTTTTCATTCATTGGCTAGAATGGTTTTATTCTGTTGTGTTTGATTTTATTGTGTGTGATGGTATGAACAGCTATTTTGAAGAAAACAAGAGATTATGGCAGCCATTGCTGATTTAATGTCATCTTGCTGTGAAGTCCTACCATGCTTTTGTTCTTCTATTTCCATTGGTTCTATCATGTTGTGTCTTACTGTATTTTAATATGTATGATAGTATAAACAAATTTTTTATGGAAAATGGCATATTATGGTGGTTGTTCACTTTCTGTTATTTAGTTTTGAATGTCCTGTATACTTTTATTCTCTTGAATGGTTTTTACACTATTTTGTTATGTTTGATATTATTGTGTGTGAAGGTATGCTCAACTATTTCAAAGAAAAGAGACATTATGGTAGCTACTGTTAATATCTGGTTGCCTTGTTGTGAAGTATTGTGTTGCTTACATTGTTCTGTTCTGATTTGTTTTGTCCTGTCCTCTTTTGTTTTATTCTCTTTAAAATAAAATTTAAAAAATAAAAAGTAAAATTCATAAAATTCAAATTAATAATTCATCAATTGTAATATTCTAAAAAATAAATGAGGATCTAGCAGACCCATATTTCTGCACCTTGATGTCAAAATTAGTCTAAGGTTCTGGGGGCTAACTCTGAATTTACATTATTAAATTACATCAACAGATATTAAAATGAAGTCATTTTAAAACCAAGAATAATTTCACAAATGAAAATATCAATATCTAATATTGGATGAGAATATCTTAAAACACTACATTACATATTACGTTGTAATCTGAAAAGTTATATTTCATATTTATGTATCTTTATTTTAGAGAACTGAAATCTTGCATAATTTAATAACAAAATTTTACAAGTTTAGCTTAGTATGTTACTTCCAGCTATCATCACTCTACAACTCCTAAGGTTTTGAGTTATATAGTTCAGAATCAAAAAGGCCTATGGAAAAAAAAATGGCCTACGAAACTTTCAAATGAGGGCTTGGGATTTAGCTCAGTGGTGTAAGTATCTGCCTGGTGAGCTGAGGTTGTTAGTTCAATCCTTAGTACTAAAGGAGAAACTTTCAAACCAATTTTCTTAGTCATGCCATGTGACTTTTTTTTTAGGTGAAAGTCTAAGAAAATGTTCTATAAATCCTACTTCCAGAACTTGAAGTGGAATACTCTTTTTTGCTAGTTAGCTTCTGTTGAAACTTGGGCTGTACCTTCTTATTTTTTTGGACAGATTAAAACAAAAAACCTCTTACACCATGAATTTAAGTTTGTCAGTATCTCAGTTGGATTTATAATATGGCAGCATTATAAGTAACCTAGTAATGCCTTGTGTCACCTTTCCTTTTTATTTTAAATTTCAAAAAGGCAGACAGATCTATGCTCCATTTATAAAAGATGTACTTTTCTGTTTCCTATTGTCTATCTTTTATTTTACTCTTTAAGTTATATATATTTTGCATTTCTTATATATAAGAAATGATGTTACATTTAAGCTTGTGTGTATGATTCATTTAACATTATGGTCTCAAGATGCATCCATTTTCCTATGAATGACTCAAATCTGTTCAGAGATGGAGAAAGGGAGAAAAGAGGAAAAGGAGGTAAAAATAATTAAAGTGTGTTATGCACATATAATAATTATGTAGCACCAACATATACTAATAAAATGTAAAATAAAATATAGGAAAAGGAAAATAATGTCGCTAGAAAAAAGTTTCATTTATACTTTAAAATAGAACACAAATATTGCCAACCACCAGCTTCCTCAGATGCACCTCCAGTAGCATATTGAGCACAATTCACCATGAATTGAGCAGGAGGAGGGAGGGCTCAGTTCCCAGAGCCACATCCATAGCTCCTGATCAACACTAGAGTCCCTTTGTTCAGAGGTCATTGCAGTAATTTTTGACATTTTTGGCCTGGACTTAAAGCGACACTGCTTTCTTCTGACAGGGGGTTATGATTCATTGTACCATAGTTAAAAGCTAACCTTCATGTATAAAAAGAGAGATGTCTTACAGATCATTTAACATCATGTGAATATTTTAGCATCAGCTAGATCACAATAAGATTCTAAGCCACAGTAGAGGCTGATATATTTCTGTCTGTGGAAAAGCCAGTAGCATACTTTCCAACATTTGTTCCATATTTTTTTTCAGCTCTCTCTGATTAAAACATTGAAAATAAAAGTAGATCACTAAGGGCAACAACTCCCACATCTTTTGGCTAACAACATTTTGTATTCAAAGGAAGTGACTCAGTCATGGGGAAAAAGGTTTCTGAAGAACTGAGAATTTGAATCTACAGGTCTTTTACTGTTTCCTGCTTTAAGCACCAGAAGTGACCAAGCAATAAATGAGGAAAGAGAGTAACACATGAAAGGACAGTACCTGCACTGTTTGTTTGTTTTTGAGTGTATAGGGGACTGAACTCTGGATCTTCACGCTGAGATACATCTCTCCAGCTTTTCCTTTGTTTTTATTTATTTATTTATTTATTTATTTATTTATTTATTTTGAGACAGTGTCTCACTAAACTGTTCAGGCTGGGCTCAAGCTAATCCTCCTGCCTCCCAGAGTCCAGGTGTTATGGGTGTGTGCCACCGTGCCTGATTAAATAGTTGTTTAACACCTGATCTCACTCTCTTCTAGTAACTCATTGCTAGATAAAATCTGCTCTCACAAATATTCCACTTTGAAAGTACAGCTCATTTGTGTTTTACTCGCAGTATTGTGATTGACAGAACAGGAACACCTGATCATCCTGTAGCTGGGTGTGTCCAAGCTCCCAGGTTTGTCATATTGGGGTTTCCCCATTTTATGCAGACACTTCCCCAGAACCTTCCTTACCTTCCACCATCAGCTGGTGCCTCTTTTAGGTTTATTCACTCAATCCTCCCATCATTGTTGATATACTACAAAACAGATTGTGGAACCAAGTGGTGGATTAGATGATCTGGTTGATTTGTACCTGAGCTGCATCCCACACATGTGGAAACACAAAGCCAGATTCTCATATAAGGGTTGGAGGGATAAAGATCTGGTTTTGAACTTTGGGATGAGAAAGTAAGCAAATAAAAAGGAGTGATTTTTCACTATCTTCTCCCCAAAATTATGAATATTTCAATCATGATTAAATAGGTTTCAGTTTTTACACTGGTACTCTAAAGCCTCTGTTGGCCTTGCAATAAATCATTTACAAATCAAAGATGCTACTTTTATAGAATGTACACCAGAGGAATGAGTTTTTCCACCATTGACAGATATTTTTCATATCAATGATATTTTTAACACCCATTTGTGTTCCAAAAAGAGTTTCAGGTAATTAGAAAGTGGAACAAGACCACTTAAAACCCTTAAGGAAAGAAATCAGAAGGAGGCTAGCCAGAAGTAGGAGAAAAAATGGTATAGAAGAAAATGAATTCCTAACATAACAGTTTCTGATTCTATACAGTTTTAAAAAGTTGCCCTGATAAGTTGTTTCTGACTATCATAGCAACTAATATAGGATAGGGCATGGCAAAACTGGCTAAAGAAACCAGCAGGACCTGTCAATTATGACTGTAGAGCAAAGTGAGGAACACATATGTAGTACTTCTAGGAAGCTCCTAGGAGTTGAGGATAGCATAAACGAAGAGCAGTCAACACAGAAAGTTTTTATGGTAGGTTTCTGTAATATCCTGTGCAGAGTTTCTCAGACACACTGTATACTTTTCATTTTTGCTTTTACCCTTTTTTTCTCTTTTATTCAAGTTTGCTCTGCAGAGCTGGTTTCTCCCATACCCATTCCCCCTGCACTTTTCAAATAAACTTTTGGCACCATTATTGTCATAGGGAGCTATTGAAGCTGGAAATTGATCACAAGTGCAGGGATAGGTCACGGCCATCCTCAAAACAAAGAGCACCATGTGAAGAAGCTGCTTTAGCCCAGAAAAACACCAAGCTCCTAGACAATACAAGCAATGGGCTGCTAGGCAAAAGGGTACAACACATGATATTGTGTTGCTAAATAAAATGCCCCTACAGTGAAGGGAAAGTTCCTTTCTTCCCCTCCATAGAGCAAGGGCTCCATCTGACCCCAGCTTTTGTCTCTTCTTTATTTTCTCATCGTGTTATGGTCCTTCACTTCAGGAACCTCAGGAGCCAAGTGAGTCATGGCATGTTGTCTCATCTAATTTTTTCTTAGAGGTAAGAAGAACTGGACTAGCCTGCCCACAGCTGGACAGCATCTGTGAGGCCCATGGGGACCAGAAGCCTGTGCCCAAGGACCTGCAGTGATCCAGGAACCCTTTGTGAGGTTCTTGGGGGTTGAGAAGCTACACCCAGTAGCCCACCCACACCTGGACAGCATCTATGAGGCCCACAGGGACTGGGAGTCTGTTTCCAGAGACCATAAGTCATCTGGGAACACTCAGTGAGGCTCCTGGATACCAGGAAGCTGTGTTCAGGGGCCCACCCACACCCAGACACTATCTCTGATGCCCATAGGGACTGAGAGTCTGTGCCCAGTGACCTGAAGTTATCCAGGAGTCCTTAGTGAGCCCTGCAAGGACTGCAAAGCTGCATTCAGTGACCTGTCCACATGTAGGAACCCTCAGTGAGGCTTGCAGGGACTGAGAGGCTGCATCCAGTGATCCACCCACAATTGGGAACCCTTCGTGAGGTTTGCAGGGACTGAGAAGCTGTGCCCAGCAACCTGCCCACACCCAGAAATCATCTGTGAGGGCAACAGGGACTGGGAGCCTGTGGCCAGTGTTTTGTAGTCATGTAGGAACCCTCAGTGAGGCCTGCTAGGACTGGGAGTCTGTGCCCAATGGCCCATCCATACCTGGGAATGATTTCTGAGACTCTCAGGGACTGGGAACCTGTTCCCAGTAACCTGTAATCATCTGGGGACCCTCAATGAAGCCTGAGGGACCAGGTGTCTGCTCCCAGTGACCTGGAACCAACAGTAACACTCAATGAGGCCTGCTACTAGACAGCCTACCAGAACAGGAAGCAACTAGGACTTGGCATCTGGATGATTCAGAGGAACACAGGAAAAATGCTAAAATGAAAGAACAAAATGCAATCTCTACTTCCACACATCCAGATAAAGGTCCAGGAGACACAGACATGGGTGAATTTGGACATAACACACTTGAAACCTTTGAAATGACAGCAACAGAAGTAAAGAAACAACTCTAGGGAGCTATAAAGGAAATACAATCAGAAATAGTCACTTAGATAAAAACAGAAATGATAAACATGATGAAAGAATTGGTGAATATATCTAAAGAGGATATAGATTAAAAAATAGAGGAGCACAGAAAAGCTATGGAAACCTTGAATGGACAATAGAGGAAACAATTAGAATACATGAAACAGATTCAAGGAGATATTCAGGAAATCAAAAATTCCATTGAGAGTTGGCAAAACCACTGAATGAAACTGAAGATAGATTCTCAGACCTCAAAGACATGATTACAATTAGCAATCATGAAAAGAAAGAGCTCTTAAAAATAATGAGGAATCAGGAAATAATGTTGCAGGAATCAGCTGCAACATCATGCAAAGAGAAAAAGTATAAGGTTCATAGATATCAATGTAAAAGAAGGTGAAAACACAAATGACATACAAAGACTATTTGTACATGTAATAGCAGAAAACTTCCCAAACATGGGAATGGAATTTGACACACAGATAAGCGAGGCATATAGAACTCCAAATAGCTATAACCAAAATAAATGTACATCCAGACATATCATAATCAAGATCCAAGAAATTCAGCATAAGAAGAGAATAGTCAAAGTGGCTAGAGAAAAGAAACAGGTGGACTATGAAGGAAAGCCTAACAGAATCATGGCAGACTTCTCAACACAAACCATCATGTCAATAAGAGCATGGAGTGAAGCATTTCAAGTGTTGAAAGAAAACAACTTCCAACCCAGATTGATGGACCTGAAAAGCTATCTTTCAAAATCAATGGATAAATAAGATACTTCCACAACAAACAGCCACTGAAAAACTTCATGGCCACCCAACCTATCCTACAAAGAGTACTGAAAGATATTCTAGAAAGAGGTAGAAAGGATCACAATTCCAAGAACAACAACAGAAAAAAACCCAAGCAACCAAAAAGCAAGACATGAAGTTAAACAGAGGGATAAAAGTAGGGAACCAACAACAGAAAGATAACATGACAAAGATAAGCCAATGAATATCAATTATAACCATTCATGTAAATAGCTTGAATTCACCAATCAAAAAAAGAAATTGACAGAATGGATCAGGAAACAAAACCCAACAATATGATGTATACATGAAACACATTTAACTCAAAAAGAAATTCATAGACTGAAAGTCAAAAGATGGAACATAATACTCCATATGACAGGAACCCAGAAAAAAGCAGGGATAGTGATTCTATTTGCAGACAAAGTAAACTTCAAACCAAAAATGATCAAAAGGGATACAGAAGGCCACTACATACTGGTTGGGGGAAAGCTTCAAGAGGAAGAGATTACAGTCATAAATATATATGTACCAAATATGGGCACATCCAGCTGTGTAAGCAAATATTAATACATGAAAATTCAAATCAGCAACAATATAATCATAACAGGGACCTTAACACTCCATTATCACAAAGAGATAGATCAACTAGACAAAAAAATCAGTAAATAAGTAACAGAACTGAATCAAACTTATGAACAAATGGACTTAGTTGATATGTACACAGTATGCCACCCAACAACATCAGGATATACATTCTTCTCAATTGCACATGGAACATTCTCTAAAACAGACCATATGTCAGCCCATAGAACATGCTCAAGTAAATTGAAATTATCTCATGCATATTATCTGACCATTACACCATAAAATTGGAAATTAGTGAGAAAAGAAATTGCAAAAGCTACATAAACACTTGGAAACTAAACAATACCCTCCCAAATAATCAATGTGTCATAGAGGAAATTAAAGAAGAAATTAAACAATGTCTACTAACAAACAAAAATGCAAATACAACTTATGGGAACCTGTGAGGTTCAATGAAAGAAGTCCTCAGAGTGATGTTTATTGGGAGTGAGTTCTCATATCAGGAAAACAGAATGAACACAAATAAACAACCTGATGCTACACTTCAAACAATTAGAAAAAGAAGAGTAAAGTCAAGCCCAAATAACATACAAGGGATGAAATTATAAATATCAGAGCAGAAATTATTGCAATTGAAACTAAGAAAGCAATGCAAAGAATTAATGAGTTGAAGAGTTGGTCCTTTGAAAGAATATATAAAATTGATAAGTCCCTAGCCAACTGTATCAAAAAAAGAAAGGAAAAAACTCAAGTTCATGCAATAAGGAATGAAAATGGTGAAATCACTATAGATCCTATGGAAATACAGAAGATCATCAATATTATTATGGTTTATGTCAGAGGCCCCTCCCAAGTCTCACACAATCATGGACATAGCTGAATCTAGCATTTGTGATTGTTCCTTGTCTAGTGTTCGGACTGATGGTGTGATTGCTACACCTGCCCAGGGGTGGAGCCAGCATACAGTGTAACAGTGGGAAGAATGCATGTTTTTCTCTTTTGCTGTTTGTGTTTTTGCTGTATGAAGTGGTCATGAACTGCTGTCCCTCAGCCATGTCATTTTGCCTTGGAGACAACTGAGTATAGACTGAAACCTCTGATCTGTAAGAAATAAACCTTCCCTTCTCTAACTTTGTACATCAGGTATTTTGTCTCAACAAGAGAGAAAAACAACTAAGACAAATACCTACTTTGAAAATCTTTACTTTCATAAGTTTGCTAACACAGTTGAAATGGACAGATTCTTAGAAACAGGAATTGCCAAAGCTGGATTAAGAATATATAAAACTTCTGAAAAACCCAATTTAAGTTAACAAAATAAAAAATACAATTAGAACCTTACCAACAAAGAAAAGTCCAGGTCTTGATAGATTCACAGCTGAATTCTACAAGAAATTTAGGGAAGACTTAATGCCAACACTACTCAAATTCTTCAGTGAAATTGAAAGGGAAGCAATTCTCCCTAACTCATTCCTAGAAGCAAGTATTACCCTAATACCAAAACTAGAGAAAGACTCAACCAAAAAAGAGAACTACAGATCAATCACCCTAAGAAACATAAATGCAAAAATCCTCAATAAAATACTGGTAAACAGAATGCAGCAAATTATCAACAAGATTATATACCATGACCAAGGGGGATTCATCCTGGGACAGCAAGGGTGATTCAGTATGAGCATATCAGTAAATCTAATACATCATATCAAAAGAGCCAAGGACAAGAATCATGATTACCTCAATAGATGCAGAAAAAGATTTTGATAAAGTTCAACACTCATTCATGACAAAAACCCCATGGAAAATTGGAATAGATGATCTTTACCTTAATCTGATAAAAGTCATATGCAATAAACCAACAGCCAACATCTTACTAAATGGATACAAACTGAAAGGTTTTAACCTAAAATTAGGAACAAAACAAGGATGTTCGCTATTATCACTCCTATTCAATATAGTTCTATAGAAGCACTGCCAGAGCAATTAGACAAGATAGAGAAATAAAAGGAATAAAGATAGGAAAGGAAAAAGTTAAAATATCATTATTTGCAGATGACATGATATGTGACATAGAAGACACCCAACCAAAGACATCTATATGTAATAACCATACTCAGTATTGTAGCTGGATATAAAATCAATACCCCAAAATCAATAGCATTCCTGTACACAAACAACAAATTCAGTGAGAGAGAAATAAGGGAAACTGTACCCTTCACTATAGCATCCAAAAAAAAAAATGAAATATTTAGGAATCAATCTAACGAAGTAAAAGATCTATGCAATGAAAATTACTTTACTCTAAAAAGGAAAATAAAGAGGATTTCAGAAAATGGAAAGACATTCCATGTCCATGGATAGGAAGAACAAACATTGTGATAATGGCCATTCTCCCAAAAGTGTTATACAGACTTACTGCAATTGCAGTCAAAATACCATTAGCATACCTCACAGATCTAGAGAAATCATTCAAAAAATTCATCTGGATCCAGAAGAGACCTAGAATAGGAAAGGTAATTCTGGACAATAAAGGCAAAGCAGGAGGAGCACAATCCCTGACTTGAAATTATACTACACTGATGTCGTCCCACCCCTCACGCTTGGCAAGTGGGAGCTAGTGAACTGGACATCTTGTGAGAAGATTGGCTATGTTATTTAGTATGAGCTCCCCGTATGCAAAACTATGGACAACCATTTGGAAGAAAACAAGAGACAATATGACAGATAGTGAAGATATCTGGTTGTCTAGCTTTGAAATTTATGCTTTCTTATGTCCTGTTCTGTTCTGTTTTGTTGTGTTTAATTTTACCCCCCTTTAAAATAAAAAAAAGAAATTATACTAGAAAGCTACTGTGATAAAATCAGCATGGCAATGGAATAAAAGTAGACCTGAGGATCAAAGAATAGATAAGAGGATGCAGCCACAACCACAAACACACTCAGACACCTCATCTTTGACAAAGAGGTCAAATATGTTTACTGGAAGAAAATAGCTTCTTTAACAAATGGTGTTGGAATAATTGGTTCTCCATATGCTGAAAACTAAAACTAGACCCATACATGCACTAAACTAAAGTCAAAATGGATCAAAGACCTAAATACTAAAGCAGAAATGCTAAATCTGCTGGAAGACAAAGTAGGTAGAAATCTCACAACAAAGCGACAGGCAGAAAATTAATGAACAAAAATCAAACTGCACAGGAAATACTTCCAGAATCAACAACTGAGATCTCATCTTATTAAAAAGTTTTTGCATCTCAAAAGAAATCTCCAACAGAGTGAAAATAAAACCCATAAATTAGGAAAATATCATGGTCAACTGGCCCTCAGCAAAGAACTTCTATCTAAAACATACAAAGCATTGAAAACATTGGGCCCTGAAAACTCAAAGACCCAATC